>OX381708.1:11248645-11434331 GCA_947462335.1 Harmothoe impar | reverse complement strand
TTTGGGCCATGAGAATGAAAGTAAGAGTTTACCGTCCAAGGTTTTTTGAAAAGTGATGAGGCTTTTTTCATTATTCATTATTCATTATTTGTCGCCAATCCATGTCAATGACAATGGTTCTAAAGCCTTCCCTATAGTAGGCTATTTTTCCCTCAATATTATAGATCTACAACGGACACACTTTTTAAATTGATTAAAAAGAAAGTTCTAAATGGAATATTTACACAATTCTTGTAGTTTTAGAAAGGTAAATTACAAGGCTATCTGTGCTACGATGCAATCATCGGGATATAAGAAATGTCTGTGTATGATACTTAATGGATTCTGGGGGTATCAATGACATCCCTAGTTCTTGCACAGTAGCATAATACATGTAGGCTACCATACTGTAATTGAGTTCTTGTACATTAGGGAGTGTTCATTTATTAATTACAGGGGGGGGGGGTGGTGAGATTTCGCGCGGAGGGGCGAAATTTTTTTACGCCCCCCCCCCCTCGAGAGCGCGTGTAACCTTTCGCGCCCCCCCTCGCCGAAGGCGCCGAAAATTTTTCGCCCCCCCCCCCTTTGAACTATAGTAACGCGCGGGCTTGTTGGCTAAAAAGGGGCTTAAATTTTTACGCCCCCCCCCTCAAGAGGGGTCAGAATTTTTTACGCCCCCCCCCCTCAGAAGGGGTCGGAAATTTTTACGCCCCCCCCCCAAACCCACCATCCCCCCCTGTAAATAATAAATGAACACTCCCTTAGCCCTGCTAGAGAGTAGACCCCCCAATCAATATTTATAATATAACTGTAAACGTATAGGACAACTCGCTGGATAGGCCTACTGGGTAATGTCTGGATGCTTGATCACATTCCTGGCACCATAAGCTTTAATTTGATACCAAATATGTCCACATTTAAACGTTTCTATCATATTTCTTTTATTTTTTAAAGGGAAAAAATAAGAAAAAATGCAAATAATGAAATATTTTTCAAATAATGAGCTTTTCATGCGACCCCTTCAAGGGCATGCACGCGGTGGACGGTAAACTCTCACTTTCATTCTGTTGGCCTTGGGGAAAACAATTCGGCTTGTATGAAATCATTTTAACCTTTTAGGGAGTGCTCATTTTTTTAACAACAGGGGGGGGGGCGGTGAGATTCCGCGCGGAGCGTGCGAAATTTGTTACCCCCCCCCCCCCTGGCAGGCCGAAAATCGCGCGTGTTCGCGCCCCTTTGTAGCATAGTAACGCGCGGGCTTTTTCCCTCAAAACAGGTTGAATTTCCAAATTCTTTACCCCCCCCAGTCAAGGGGTCCAAATTTTTTACCCCCACCCCAAATCCACCATTCCCCCCTGTTGTTAAAAAATGAGCACTCCCTTAGAGAACCCCGCCCATAAGCCGAATGTGACTTTTGGGGTCTTAGGGACCCCCCAGCCCCACCCAAACTATACCAAAACCAGTTTAAAACCATGTTTTGATCGTTTTATTTCAATGAAATATCATGTGTAATAAGTTTTACCTGTATACTTCATGGGGAAATGATTTTTAACGGCATTAAAACTAGTGAATACTGCTGTCAAAGTTGTCATACTTTTCTATACTATATAAAAAAAGTCCTTTATCAAAACCCCGCCTATAAGCCGAAAGTGAGTTTGAAGGAAAAAAAATCGGCTTATATGGAATAAAAACGGCAAAATAAATTCGGCTTATAGGCGGGGTTTTACGGTACTAGTACTACCTAGTCATAGTCGTAGCCCAACTGAACGCCTAAGTCCACTGTAAACAATACAGACGGGGGGGGGGGGGGGGCATCAGAGATACACCATACACTGCCAGATCGATCTTGGTGGACGAATTAGGTAGGTGAATTTGTCTAGACAGTACGAACGACGACCCTTTTTCGGGAGCGTTTTCCGGGATGTTCCCATAGGTTTAGAATAAATCTGAGGATACCACTGGAAAGCTGAGATCTGTAATATAATTGTCATCTATTTTTTTAATCATTTGATAAGTTTTAGATGGTATGTGACCCCCTGAAAAAAAGGTTCTGTTTATCAGTGATGCCTAAATTTACGTTTGTCGACATAGAATATTAATGGCTGACTTATGCCTTCTGGGCACCATCCACAAGGTTCCGCCATGATCTTAGGCTTCTGCCAGTGAAAGAATTTCTCAAATACTCCACTTAGAAGCGGAGTTAGGGTCCATTTTGTTTGTTGTTGTATAAGAATATTTTGCCAAGAATATTATAATCGAAACTATGCCTTTTCTTTACTGTGATTGGACTGGACATTTTCCCAAGACAGATACCTTATGCCCATTTTTTTTTGCATCGTCGACACTAACGCTGGCCCGGGAGCCAATGGACATGCCCCCACTTTTAACCAACCCCCAAAAAGGTCAAACCAAAATGGACCATGGTCAATTAAAAAGGTGTCAAAAAGGGTCAAAATACCCCTCAGTCCCCCCTACTTTGAAACTGCTTGCCACGCCCCTGATTAAGCTAGGATAGGAGCTAATTTGGGGTCGATTGTCTTTTTCAGTACATGTAGTACAATGTATTAGTGTTGATAATGTCTAGATAATTTTTTGTGATTTTTAAAATCACCCAATACAGATACCTTATGCCCATTTTTTTTGCATGGCCTATAGACCTAGGCCCTATTAACAACAGCTAATTAATAATATTACTGTGATCGGACTGGAAAATTACCCAAGACAGATACCTTATGCCCATTTTTTTTGCATGGCCTATAGACCTAGGCCCTATTAACAACAGCTAATTAAGACAGATACCTTATACCTACACGGGACGGCCTGTCTAGTGTACGCACGTCTGCCGTGCATAGAGTAAAGGGCCATATTATCGGCAGGTTCAGGGTAAATTTTTAACCAGATGTTCATTTTTTCATATATTTATTTTTAGATAGTATGTGTATCTAGAATTATAATTTTCGCTACTTTTTCACTGTGCATTCCCTACCTTGCTATATTTATCATTTATGGCTTTTTTCAGGCATGTATTATCAGTACCTGCCTTGTATTATTGGCACCCCTTCCTACATAAGTAGGAAAGAGGCCATAATTATTTGTATTTGACCATTAACACCAATGTGAACTGTGTAGGTTAGAAAGAATACTTGTTATTTCGCAATCTTCAGTATCTTCCTAGACGATTAGGCTCATACTATACTCCTTAGACATGATTTATATCAAGTTTTGAAAAAAGATATTGAGGATATCTATTGCATCACATTTATTAGGGAAAGCAAAATGACAGATCTTGACAAAAAATGAATGCCCCCTCCAAGAAATCAAGGTATTATAAACCAATTCATAGGGAACCAATGGAAGGTCTTTTCTGACAAATTGCATTCTGAAATAAAAAATTTGCATCAATTTCAATGCTATGGGAAGCCCTTTTCTCTCTGGTTGAAGATAATACAAGCCATGGGCTTATTTTGCAATGTATTATCGGCACCCCTTCTATATTATAGGGTGGTAAGAACAGAATACCGTAAAACCCCTGCCTTTAAGACGACCCCGCCTTAAGACGACCCCCAAACTTTAGGAAAAAATCCGTCTTGTGCAAAAAATATATGACATTTTGGAAAACCCCGCCTTTAAGACGACCCCTGACTTTGGGGATCCTGTCCAGCCCCCATATCCCCTCTAGATCATCCAAATTTCAAGTTTTTCATATTTTTTTCCCGTGATCTTATCATAGTATACAGTACAATACACGTTACTTTCTAAAATCAGTGAAGAAAAGTTCATAAATCTCATAAGGTCATCGATATCTTCTTTTCATATTTTCATGATTTTTCCAAATTGAAAATTTCCAAAACCCTGCCTTTAAGACGACCCCCAACTTAGGGGAAAAATCTGTCTTGTACAAAAAAAACACGCCAAATAAAATCCGTCTTAAGGTAGGTCGATACCATTGACTCAAAAAGTTTAGAATTCCTCCAAATTTCTTCCAGAGGTACCTTAGGTCATCTAGAACAAATATCTGAAGAGAAAATAGGGGGGTCCTGCGCTACTTTTTTAAATACAGAATTTTGACAAATTAACATATTTCATTTTTTCTCTAAAAAATAGAAAAAAATATCATAAGTTCCGTAATTTTATTTTGCCATGACCTGCAACCACAAAAATATGAAACATCACACAATGAGCGCCCAGATATTTCTCTTTATTCCAAAAATACTTTTATGGTTCTGGGATGTGGCATTCTGGGTAAAAAACTATGTTTGGTTGAAAATATGGATTAATTTGTAATTAATTAAACACAAAATCGATTAAAATCAATAGAAAAAAAGTTGTCATTTTTCTTAAACTTTATGAAATGAAATTTCAGATCATTTGGAAACTAGTACCGTAAAACCTCGCGTATAAGCCTAACTCGCGTATAAGCCGCACCCCGACTTTGGGCCGATCTTATAAGCCGCACCAGTGATCTGAATAGGGTGGCTTTAGTACTACAGTCAACTCCCTCTAATGTGGCCACCCTTGGGACTATGAAAAAGTGGCCGCTTTGGTGGGGTGGCTGCATTAGAGGGGGTCATTTTCTGTACATTGTAGTATGTCTTGGACTATGGAAAGTGTCTGCATTAGAGGGATTGGCTGCACTGGAGGGGTGGCCGCTAAGAGGGAGTTGACTGTATACTATAGGAGCAAAAACTCGCGTATAAGCCGCATCTGAACTCTGTGCCGATCCTATAAGCCGCACCAGCGATCTGATTCGCGTATTAGCCGCGGCTTATACTCAAGGTTTTACGGTAAGCCTAAATTTAACATAGGGTCCCGTGCATTATTCTGGTGTTTTGGGCCTTTGAAGTAAAACAGTACTGCAAAAGTGTGCTAAATAAGATATTTGAAGTATTGCATTATGGGTAAAATGCTAATAATCATGTTATGAAATGGTCCCATTATGTAGCCCAGGATATATTTAAGCAATCTATTCACCTTTATAGTCCGAATAGCTCATACCATCCATTCCCTCAGGGCATAGCCTTGACGTAGGCCTACAGATGGTAGACTACTGCTCTATAGCTTTCTCTATATGCCCTAGGGGAATCGCCGGTATCATTGATTCCCTCAGGGCATTGCCCTGACATATAGCTGCAAAGACTGGACTGACTAAAGACTATCCTAGCATGTGCCATGGAGAAATGATAGACATTAATTGTTGATTCCCTTGGGGCATGGAGAGGGGACATACAATATCTAGAGCCTCTAGCCCTACATCACGAAACATTTGTCCCCCATTGATGGGCAGCCTGCAGTTTGAGTGTGTCGAAGGCTATGCTCTGAGGGAATAAATGATATGTAGGCCCAGGCTTATGCTACGATGCCCCCGGGGCATTGATCAGAATCCTACAGTTTGTGGAAGGCTATGCCCTGAGGAATCAATGATAGGACAATAGCATGGACTTATAGAGGAGGAATTGCCAATATCCTTGATTCCCTCAGGGCATAGCATGCACTTATATATGGTAGCCTACTGGTCTATGCCCTGGGGGAATCTATGCCCTGGGGGAATCGCATATGTCATCGATTCATTCGGGGCATAGCCTTGGCATAGCCTTGTAGTTAGGCCTATAAAGAATGAACTAACTACAGACTATATTGGTCATCAATAAACCATTGCCCCTGGGGCATTGTCCAGTAGCTTACAGTTTAAGTTTGTAGAAGTCAAGGCTATGCCCTGAGGGAATTAACGATGGATAGACCTACGAGTCCCCCGGGGCATTGACCAGTAGCCTATAGGCCTATGGTCTAAGTTTGTAGAAGTCAAGGCTATGCCCTGAGGGAATCAAAGAAATGTACGATGCCCCCAGGGCATTGACAGGTGATCCTGTGCCAATGGTATATGCCCTGAGGGAATTAATGATTTGTATAATTATAGGCGTATGAGGCCCCAGGGGCATTGACCAGTAGCCTATACGATGTAAGTTAAGGCTATGCCCTGAGGAAATCAATGAAATGTACAATGGCCCCGGGACATTGATAGGTGATCCGCGCGAAATATACGCATCAGAGCGGTGCGGCAGTATAGATTTTAACCCTGCTGGGATTGGTGCAGAATTGTTGCGACTGGAATGCATTGTCTTTTTTACCCCCCTCACCTTAGCTCCTGGGTCATATTGAGGCCATTTTAAAGTGATTGAGATCGAAATTCTGAAAAGCTCGCAAAGAAGCAGCACCCTGACTCTGGGCCGATCCTATAAGCCGCACTAGCAATCTGACTCGCATACCAGCCACGGCCTATGTGCAAGTTTTTACAGTATCTATTTCACACATGAAGTTTGTCAGTAATGGAGGAAACAACATATCAAAATGAGAGACTGGAGGAATAACTCTGTGAGGTGGTAGTTCCCTCTCCATGATATAATCTAATGCACATACTGGTCTAATGCATATATGGCCTAGTCTAACACATTTATTATCTAATGGGGAATTCTGAGTTTTTGAGTCATAGTTAAAAACTGCACAATACCCTGCCATGAAAACAAATTTACATCAATATTCCAAGTACAGTATTTGACATAATAAGCGCCCGCCCCCCTATTATTGATTATTGATATGTTGTTTATGTATTCAGGAATCAGGACAATACCGGGTGACGGATATTGTGATACCTAAGCAGCAAGGGAATGAAACTTACTGTGAGCCTACTGACGATGGCTGCCAAGATCTACATACATACAGAACGCAACACGCAGGACTCCAGCAAGTTGGCTGGATTCATGTAGACCTATTTCCTTTCATTATTACACTTACTTTAAAACTGTGATTTGAATAACATATTTTGAGGCAAAGAGGGATTTGAAAATCAGTCACACGATACAGTCATACCAAGATTAATGCGACATTTTGTAATCAAATGGGCCATTTTATACTCTACATTCAAAGTATTGGAGAATCCAAGGCTAATCACAAAGATTTTAGACCACTTCAAGGGCTACATAGTGCAACATGTATAATGCATTGGTAGATTTCACATGAAAGGGTTCTAAGTTGGCTATTCCGCTATTTTTTATTTTATTAAATAGATAAGCTATGGTATATGCATACGGCACCTGGGGCAATTCATTCATCAATCAGTCATTCAGGTATTTCATCCATTCTTTATTATATTAATTTCAGACCCACCCCCAATGGAATGTCTTTATGTCAACGGTGGACATTCACCAACAGCGCCATTTACAAATCCAGCTCAACGAGATGATATCTGTGGTTGTCAGTCCTAAACGTGGCACGTAAGTAAGGCTCTTAATTTTGAATATCAAAGCTTGTCAAGCTTACAACCTTTCTACCATCACATTTATGGAATAGTGTAATTCAACCCCACATCAAGGGGTTCTAAAATGGCTATTCCGCTATCAAAAACAAATACCTATGTACAATAACAGATTTCCTATACAAAAATAAACTGTTGGGGGTGTATATTTAGTTAGTTATTATTTGGTTAAGTTGGAGCCACACCCTCTGACTCTCAAGCCTGAAATATCAGTGCTTGTGCTGTTCTTATTAAGAAGCACATGTACTACAGTGGCCAATACCCAATAAACCATCATATTGGGCAACAACCAACCCAATGGGTGAGGGCACATCCTATGTTTTCTATGTATGTGCGAATTTGGTACATTAATACAGGAGTTAGTTCAACATACTAAGACCCTTGTCATGGAAAACTCCTTGCAGGTCCTTGCCTATATAGAGCCTCAGAATGGACCCTTTGTCTTGGAATTATATTCACACATACAGTAAAAATTCATTATTACAAACTCTGTTAACCCTTTTAGGCCGACCAAAAAAATATTTGCTGGTGATGGGGGCGAGACATTTTTCATAAGTACCTCCCCTGGGCCGAGCCTTTGCTGTTTCCCATAGAGTTATGTCGACTTTAGTCAATGCTCGGCCAGCCATGGCATCGACTATAGTTGATGCTCGGCCAGCCATGGTGTCAACTATAGTCGATGCTCGGCCCTAAAGGGTTAAACATATTTTGTTATAGTAAACTAATTCTCAAAGACAAGTGTGTGAGGAGGCCTCTGTCCGACCACTAGACAGTTGTGTGAGATGGCCTCTGTCCCTATGTTGCTGTGTGATTTGGCCTCTGTCCCTCTCATCTCTGGCACAAAAACAGGTGTGTCAGGTGTCCCTCTCACCTCCGACCCCTGTCCAGCTGTGTGAGGTGGCCTTTGTCCCTCTCACCTCTGGCACAAAGACAGGTACCATAAAACCTCGCGTATAAGCCTAACTCGCGTATAAGCTGCACCCCCAGTTAAGGCCTATCCTATAAGCCGCACTTGCGATCTGAATGTGCCGATTTAAGTACTGTACCATAGTGGCAAAAACTCCCGTATAAGCCGCACCCCGACCATGGGCCCATCCTGTAAGCCGCATTGCCGATCTGATTCGCGTACTAGCCGCGGCTTATACGCGAGGTTTTACGGTATGTGAGGAGGCCTCTTTCCCTGTCCTGCCCGACTACTGGACAGATGTGTGAGGCCCACCACGCCCATGGCTGCACATATGCCATGCCAGGCTATTTGGACACTAATAACAGAACTAATAATTAAAAAGTTCTGATATATTGCTTCGTTATAAACGAATATAGAGCACCAGCACTTCATTATAAAAGAGTTTTTTTAAGTATGTGTAGAGACCAAATTATGTTCATAAACACTCTTTTATAGAATGCAATCAGCCAAATTGGGCCTCAATTCCCAGAAAATTGTAAGCAGGACCCCTCAGAGAGTTTCTATGGTTACTTGCTTTCCTCACACTTTCAGTTATGGAGTGTACCATCTCACACCTCATGGAATGGCAACCGTCACAAAGTGCAGAAAAACCGATCATCATGACAAGTGTGGAGGCCACGATCCTTCCTCACTTTATCAGGTACGCCTTTACATTTAACATCCTCATGAGCTTTTAATGAAAAGCACACAAAATGTAACATTATTTTACATAAATTTGTTGACCCGGCAGTCTCGCCTACAACCCTGTAGTGGTTGAATGCCCCTCTTGTCCACACACATAGGAGAGCTAAAGAGGAAACATGATCTTGTTACACTACGTCTGGTACAGTGATCTGAGGATCAGGGAGGGCAGGGCGATATATATAATATAGATACATTAGATGCAAAAAGGACACATTATTATAGGTTTGGGTTATGCTAAGGCCCCCCATTGGAGCATGACTCACCCTTTCTTAGCAGCTTCTTCTACATGTCATGAGCCTGTATTGAAGGTTCTCAGGTTATCACAAGTGGTGCTGCAATGTACGGCTAGTTGCCCTATACTTCTTGTTCACATTCCACTGCTTTCTTTCAGACTGCGGCTCACTGTGACATGGACGACTGTACTCTCAACGTGACTGTCAAAGACTTCCGAAGGTATGATTATTGATGGAAAACCTGTATATTCTACAGCTTTCAGGAGGTTTTCTCGCTTTTTGGCTTGGGTCTTAGTCAGAAGGTTATTTGTTACCCAAAATGCTGAAACTATTTTTTTACAACATTTTATCGCCTGGATAGAAGTCAATCAATTGCTCAAACACCCAGACCTCCAATCAATTGTGACGTAAATCACACATTCAATCATTTTATTGCAATGTAGTGTAGTGAAAAATTGATATGTTTTAATGTAAGCTTTCTCTTTGTGAACTCTCTTTTTCCCTTTTCCAAAGTAATGAGTCTGCTGCTCCCTTGAAGATATCAGCTTCAAAGTGGAAGCAAATGAACTATGGACTCGTTAGTACCTATTGGCCATCCCTATCCGGTGTCAACTTAACACCTCCAGCAGCCACCTGGCCTTTCAACCGCCAGAGATCTCCGGCCACTGGACATACGACCACTACACCCACTTTGAAGGTCAAGGCACCAAATGCGGCTGGAACCACTCAGGCAAGTGGACCCCATTGGCCTTCACTACCAGATGGCAACTTAACACCTCCAGCAGCAGTCTGGCCTTCCAAACGTCAGAGCACTCATGCAAAGGCACATGCTACCACTGCACCCACTCTCCAGGTGAAATCACCAGCCACTGCTGCATACACTGAGGTCACTGCACCCACTGCTGCACACACGGAGGTCACTGGACCCACTGCTGCATACACTGAGGTCACTACACCCACTGCTGCATACACTGAGGTCACTGCACCTACTGCTGCATACACTGAGGTCACTGGACCCAGTGCTGCATACACTGAGGTTGCTGCATATGCTGAGGTCACTGCACCCACTGCTGCATACACTGAGGTCACTGCACCCACTGCTGCATACACTGAGGTCACTGCACCCACTGCCGCATACACTGAGGTCACTGGACCCACTGCTGCATACACTGAGGTCACTGGACCCAGTGCTGCATACACTGAGGTCACTGCACCCACTGCTGCACACACGGAGGTCACTGGACCCACTGCTGCATACACTGAGGTCACTACACCCACTGCTGCATACACTGAGGTCACTGCACCTACTGCTGCATACACTGAGGTCACTGGACCCAGTGCTGCATACACTGAGGTTGCTGCATATGCTGAGGTCACTGCACCCACTGCTGCATACACTGAGGTCACTGGACCAACTGCTGCATACACTGAGGTCACTGCACCCACTGCTGCACACACTGAGGTCACTGCACACACTGAGGTCACTGGACCCACTGCTGCATACGCTGAGGTCACTGCACCGATTGCTTCAAACACTGCTGCATACACTGAGGTTGCTGCATACACTGAGGTCACTGGACCCACTGCTGCATACACTGAGGTTGCTGCTCCCACTGCTGTATACACTGAGGTTGCTGCTCCCACTGCTGCATACACTAAGGTTGCTGCATACACTGAGGTTGCTGCATACACTGAGGTTGCTGCATACACTGCTGCATACACTGAGGTTGCTGCACACACTGAGGTCACTACACCGACTGCTGCACACACTGAGGTCACTGCTCACACTGCTGCATACACTGAGGTCACTGCACCCACTGCTGCACACACTGAAGTCACTGGACCAACTGCTGCATACACCGAGGTCACTGCACCGACTGCTGCACACACTGCTGCATACACTGAGGTTGCTGCTCCCACCGCTCCATACACTGAGGTCACTCAACCCGCTGCTGCATACACTGCTGCATACACTGCTGCACACACTGAGGTCACTGGACCCACTGCTGCATACACTGAGGTTGCTGCACCCACTGCTGCATACACTGAGGTCACTGCACACACTGCTGCATGCACTGAGGTTGATGCACCCACTGAGGTCACTGCACACATTGCTACATACGCTGAAGCCACTTTACCCACTGCTGCACACACTGAGGTCGCACCTACTCGGGTAGCATCCACTCTGTTCACACCCACTCAGGTCGAACCCACTGCACCACCCACTCTGCAAGCCAACAATCCACTGAATGTCCATCCCAGGACACAGCAGGTAAAACTACCACCACAGCGTCCACGCCCAGAGCTTGGCAACATGGTCCCTTCTACTGAGAAAGGTATGTATTTTCCTGTAGCCATTCATAGAATACATTGTTTCACTCAAGTAAACATACCTTTATTACATAGTTGTTAAGCCTACGAGAGCTCTGTACTGCATGCTTACATGGTAGAGTGCAGCCATACTCCATGGCTAACAAGTTTGTTTTCTTAATTGTATACAGTAGGGATATGTAATAAACACAAAGTAACACTTATTGCCATACATGTGCTTTGTACCTCACCTATTGGAGTGATATCACACCCAGCCTTAACCTTCTGGTATGGAAGAAACATCGTGATTGATTGAGTTTAATGTCCCAGGGCACATCAAGGTTCATTCTGAGTATCTGCAAATCGTATGTAAACCCCTTGAGACTTATATTGGCCATTTACAACATCTCTGCAGTGTCGCGCCACTATTTAGCCAGAATTATCATTAAGTACCTTAAATTATAAAGGAGTCATTCAGGTGAAACATATGTATCATCTACATAACTCTTTTCAGCAAAAATGTCAAAGGCAGTGTCTCTTATGGAGTGCTGTGCGGACTACATGAAAGCTGAGGAACTATGCGTGGCAACACTGGCACAGTACCCTCAAGTTCGGAGTGCTGTGTGTCAGCTGGAAAATGCTTTGACGACTGTTTCTAAAAGTGGACTATCTCATGGCATTACCTATGCTGCCACCTTCTCCATTGCAGATAAGTATGTTGACCAACATTAATTTAAATTGCACACAATAATACATCTTAGTTCTTGTGCTAATACGGGAGGACTTGAATCTACCACAATGTAATAATCTTATTTATAGGTTCAATTTTGATATTTAACCATCAAACCCTATCCACAAGTCTATTGATATTAAAGGAGAAATATAGTTGTTTTGTAGATTCAGTATATCACCTGAGACACACATCTAACATGTGTCTGCTACATGCCTGGAGCAGAATTTTCACCAGCATATGTTATTCATCCCTACTTCATACCACAGCCTCAGGTATACACGATACATGGACAATGGGGTACTGAGCGGTGTGTTTGCAGTGTTGGAGCCAACAATAACGGAGAAGTCACCTCAACATTCCCACACACTCAACTGGAAAGTAATGACAGATGAGGACATGAAAACACGAGAACAGTCCTACCAGACAAACCTGAAGGAGAAAAGAGAAAACACAGAAGGTACTTATTCTCTCTAAAATTACTTTTCACTTCATGGGAATCAGATTCAGGAAGTCTCCTTTACAATTGAAACATGGGAGCTATACAATCTGGCCTTGATAGTCTGTCCCTTGATAGTGTGACATACAGTCTTCAATAGTCTTACTGATTTACTATCTGACTACCATTTGCTTGCAACTAGACTGGTCAGACTGTCAAGACCTCACTTTAATATATTACACCTTGTACCTTACTTTCATTATTTTTTATATTACATTTACTAATGTGCTTCATAGTTCATTCACCAATTATATCATCTTCACAGTTAAAGCTAAAACTCTGCCAACGAGTGGAATCAAATGGGTAGAGGCCGTACATAAAGGAGTCAATTGTGTCCTCAATTCACATAACCGACTAGTGCAAGGATGCACTGCCATAGTAGAAGATGATGCAAGAACCCCTATAAAACTGCTTGGCACCATGGTGTTTGTCTACAAGAAGGAGCCGGTTGTAGAGCTGCTGCCACAACAAACGAAGACGTATGTGAAATAGCTCATTATCCATGCTAAACTATAAAAATAACTGATTTATCTACCACCATAAATACTGACAGAAAACAGATATCCTATTTTATGTTATCAATGTACAGTTGTAGTTGGAAAGTTGTGTAAGCACACAGCTAGATCCTTTCTGTGGATGTTGATGGGTTAGTTACTGTTCTACTTTAATGTGTTCCAAACAATGTAAAGGAAACCAAACATAAAAAGTGGCATGAAAAGTGTATAATCAACATTGTTTAAATGCCTTTGTTATTCACTGTCACTTCTTTGTTCCATTTCTGCCATAATATATATAATAGTAATCCAATATTTGCTACTCACTAACATTTGTTACAAAGTATTCAATCTTAACTTAAATATTCTCTTCAGACAGTTAGATGAATGTGTGGTAAGTACATGTATAATGGCGGTATTGTGGCAGTGGACATTGTGTCATGTGGTTTTGGGAGCTACTTTTGCATTTACTATAGTATAAGTGATATGTCCTATGACATTTAACTACATGTTTCTTCATGTCCAAATTATTTACTCATATACTGTGTGTGGATGAGCATGTGAGTATGTATATAACTCAGGGATGTAAGTTTTCAGAATTTTGTCTGATTTCAGAAAATTTATGAATGTCAGAATTTTCCCTCAAAAACTATTTTAACACACATCTCCTTTCTGAAGTACTATCTGATGATACATATGTTCTTCTTATGTTTCTCATTCCCTTATTCCTTAGTTGAGCGCATATAATCACTATAGCAATGTTTACAGGGTGATTCAGACAAAGTTCAGACAAGATTTCAGAAAATGGAAAATCTGAGAGCTAGATTCAAGAAGTAATTGGATCTCTGGGCTCTGATTGGTTAATAATCAGGCAAAGCTGGTGGTGCTGACTGGTGGTGGACAAGGGAACTAATGTTCTCCTTCTGCTGAGGAGATATATTGTCTGTCAGTGGACACATGGACATGATAAATCATTCTACTCAGAAGGGGATATCTGTCCCTGGACACTTAGTCAAGATATCATTCTGTAAGGGAATACATGTCTACTGTATTTAAGACACATAAGACATGATAAATCATTATGGATCTAATAACTATAGTAAAAGCATATTGAATTCCCAGGTTTCAGATTTTCCACTTAACGCTGACTTACATCCCTGATATAACACAAAACTGACTGTACATATTGTAACTATTGAGCTTCAATTATAACAATAATATCTCATTATGATCCAGGTAGCTTGCTTAGTTCTGCACCATATTCACATGCATGTCCCTTCTTGCACTTTGTTGTGGTTTACGGTATTGTTTTCTGCATGGTATATACTAGTAGAAGAGAATAGCCTATTCCTAGACCTCTTATAAGGCACACCCTAACTTAGAAACTTATGAGCTACACTTGGGGTCTGATTATGGATTTCATTACTATAATACTCAGTCAGGGTGCTTCAGAATCTGGTCAAGCTGATATCATTAAGTACTTTTAGAAATGCTTTCCATGGCAAACAAAATCTTGATTTTACCTAATTTTTGACCTCAGTTGATTGCCAGGGTAACTGCTTCTCGAAAACACTCAAAGATGAATTCCCATACTCAAATCCAGGCAACTAGACGATATAAGCCATACATAAGCTGCACCCCTAACTTGTTATAAATATTATAAGCCACACAGATCTCATTATGCTGAGTGTTGTAGTATACTTCTAACAACTCTTGTATACGCCACACCCAATGTATTTACCACATTCATTTTGTACTGATGTGCCTGCTTTTACCAAATTTCAGCATATGTCTCTTGTCTGGAATCTTTGATGGTGCCAAAACTGAACTTACCAGTGAATTAGACTCTTACCGTACTAATGGAAGCACAACATTCCTATCATTCGCATCAATACTAGCCAACACCAATACAACATCACTGTCTTTCCAAGAACAAGAAAAGTTGCTCAACAGCATACCTAATGATCCTGCTCCAAACGATAAACTTCAAGGTAAAAGATATTCCGACTACTTCTCACTTGGCCATGGAACAAAATATCCTCCTACCTCAACACGTAATAAGATCATCAATCGCTTGCGGCGGCAACTGCCGATCACTAACTTCCTATCCAGACTGTTAAGTAGAAAAAATGAACAGAATGAACCACATCCAAACCAAGATGCTGGAAGAGTCTATTCTGCTGAGCCAGACACTTCACAGTCTTCACTAAATCCAGCAACTAGGGTATTTGTACCTACTGCATCGCCATCATCTCACGCATTTGGCCAGTTTGCCATCTTCCTTTTGGAGGTGGGAACTTTGCAGTGGAGGATACATCAACCAGAGTATGATGAAATTGTTATGTCAGATGTCAGCATGCAAACTGGCCGCCTTATGCCTAATACATTTGTCCATCTCAAACGGTGGCAGACTCCAGGACAAGTAGCAAAGTTCCAGTGTCCATGTCACATGCAAGGCTTCCTTTGGCAGTTTAACACAGGCAATGATGTGGCGCCATGTATGCATATTGAATTCTTCAAAAAGTACATTGAACCCCATCTTCAAATACTATTTTCACCTTCTAGACATTGTCAGGACAAGAGAATAGAACAGAAATTGTACCAATCATTGACATCGATCGGGGAAGAGGTTGTGCTCTTGAATGAAAGCAGTAGTTGTCATCGTCTCTCGGTTCTCCCAAGGGATAGCAACAATTGTTCTGTTGTACACCTGGAAAAGAATAGAGTGAAATGCACGGCTGGCCACTGCACCGCCAGGAAAGGCCACAATAGAAAGACCGTACTCCTAGGCAACAGGGACGACTGTCCCCACCTGAAGACATTACATGAAAACAGAAACAAGTGGGAACACCTGATTCCACATAGCACAGAAGATAGTGAGGAAAGACCGGATGTCAATGCTAGTGATGCTCAGATTGCAGCTGACCAAGAAGTGTATGAGCTAGACATGGATAAAAGTCAGAAAGTGGTAAGTTCATTCTATGTTGTCAATGGTGGGCAACTCTATGCCTGCTAAGGCACCTGCCCATAGTGTGAACAGATACTATGTTTGAAAGATGATAACACCACACATACAAATCTGGCTTTCAACTGCACTAATGCTAGGTAAATCTATATAGTCCCCCTTTGCATTATAGCAAACTGCCTCTTGAGCAACCTCATTTCCAGTTGTCTCTCTTGGTGACCCCTTCCTTTCCACTTACAATATCATGGTCTGTTCACAGTAAATTAATATTTTGTTTCAGTATTTCAACGAAGTGTCTGGATTATGGGAGAGCAAAAGTGTGAGCAGCCACATTCCTAGGTCAATGGATGACCCTGTTCTGTGCCGAGCAGTCAATGAAAGACTATCTATCAATACAGTACACCAAGGTGTGTCCCAGTTTTATATAATGTATAACATATTCAATCTATTAAACTCCCTCTCCAACTGATAATTCATAGCTAAATATCTGCAAAGTTTTGCATTGCACATGCATATGTTACTACTTGTAATACTACAGCTTTCTGTACTATGGCTTTCTCTGCCCACCTGTCTAATCTGAAGCATTGTGATCTGCATGCCTTTAATAGTTGTATTGCCTTAGTCATACAATATACATTTCACAGGCTATGGACGAGATGAACTGGGTTTCCTAAAGAGGGAAACAGATAATGGCTTACAACCATTTGAGCTTTGTCCAAAACTTGATCGTAACCTACTTTGCAATTGCCAGGTATGTATTGACAGAGTTGTGATATATTATGTTACTGGTTCAATTATATCACCACTTCTGACCATTTCTCCCATTACTACACAATCCTTTAGTTTAAGAAAAACAATTGAAATCTTATCATGTGTTTGCAGAAAAACTACTGGGATGAACTAAATCCAGAGGGTATTAAGGTAAAACGTTGGACTGAACCCGTCACAGTTTACCTACTACATGGAGCAGCAAAGTACATGGTATGTGTCACAGAAATAAGTCTGAATTACAAGTGGTTAAAAAGAATAATATATGCATCTATGCGAATATAGAGAGTCATTAAAACTACAATATTACAGAACTATTTCTTAAATATCAATCCTGATGCTTCTGTTCATATGGTAGACCACAAAATTATTTGATGCTAATATATTTTGGCAGCAATACCAAAAAAAACTTTATTTCTAAGGAGAAATCATACTGCCTGCTTCTCCTGTCTAGAATTGTCAGTTGGACTTGGTTATGAAGTCATAACATAGTTTCCATTCTTTTTGTCTTTTAAGGTGTATGACCGTGAATGTCTCGCAAAGAATCCTACTTGTAAGATCCAATATTCAGGGAGGCAGGATGGACTCCATTTTCTGTCCCCAATGACAGCGGCGGGAGATGAAACTGGGTGGAAATATCTCAACTTAGTTACAAACAGCCAGTCAACAATTTCAGCCTTTATAAAATCTACACAGCTTGATTATGACCTATCTGGCAAACATAGCTCTTTCATGTGCAGAACTACTTTCACAGACTGGATCTTCAGTTGGATGGTCAGTTTCAAAACAGACTTTAGACAGCAATGCAGATATTGCGGAGAAAACCCCAGTAAATTAGCCTGTGATGGCACTACATTAGGCATTAGGTTTCGTCACAGTGCATTCAAGAACATAGAAGAACCAACCTGTGCTACAACTGTTCATTCTCTTCATCGCCGAACTAACCGGCAATTTTTCAACTATAGTAAACTAGAGTACCCAGCAGTTAAATGTGACATGCGGTTGGCTAGGGAGAACCTACATTACTTTGTTGTCAGTACCACAGACAGGCTTAAACAGAACACAAAAAGGAGGAAGATAGAGGAAGAAATACAAACAGAGGAGGAAAAAAAACAGACAGTTCTCTCCCATACTCCTGAAGCCTGCAAAGAAACCATGGCCATGTATATTAATAGCACTTTCTGTGATGAAGTGCTGGAACCTCTGTCCGATATCATGAAGTTTTTAGCTACAGAAAAGCCAATATCTTCCTTGATTAACATTCGATTTGCGGATACTCTTTTGGAGATGTGTACTCAAGTGCATGAAGACCACCACTTTTCTACAGTAGGTTTGCAGGATAATTTGCCAGAGATTTGTAAAGTTTATAATTCAACACAAGATAAGAATCAGCTTAAAGTTTTTAACATTTTATTCACCTATTTGGCAATGAGAGTTCTTGAGATACACCAGGAGGACAAGGAAGCCATGCCTACCAGTAACATTTCTAATTATCATCCAGTCAAGAACGCTAGAGCTTATTATTTCACAAAGGATGGGGGGCAGTTGAGAGAAATGCCAAAATATACTGAGAAGGAGGGCACAGAGAAAGAAAGTAAAGAAGATAATCCCTGTACAAAACATTCTTATGCGGAATCAAGTAAGAGTGGGACAACATATTTATTCTTAATGTTCGACCCATGCCATTACGGCCACTGTTACGGATTTCACCTTATACATAACGAAGGGCCAAAAGATGCCTTTGCCCCACCTTTCCTTTATATGGAGAACGCTCCCGCTGAAGTGTTTTATGATAACAGCTGCAAGCTAGAGGAATTCGCTTTAAACAGAGAACCAGGATTTTGGCGTTCCACAAGATTCTGGCATGACATTTTTCATGGTTTCAGCCATAAGTGTCCATTTACTTATAATTCCCGTCGTATACCTTCTTTGTCACGAGCCAACACCGAAATATGTGAACAGTTTAATTCCTACATCAAAAAGATAAAAGCCAGTGGTCAGGCCATGAGCCAAAGTCATTTCATTTTCTATCTGCAATTTTTTATACACCTTTGGAACGAGGAGAAAAGAACAAAATTTGAAGAACAGCTACAAGTTGTTAAAGCCTTCTGTGGTCCAGGGAGAAATCCTTTTCCTGATGGGTATTAGTGTAAGAAAGGTACGCTTATAGCCTGAGGTATAGTTGTAAACACTTTTTGTACAAACATATCCTGTGTTATCTATATCTTGTGAAGAGACCTGTGTACCAGGACAATGTAAAATTACTCTTTGAGTGCAGATCACCAGTGTCTAATGCTCTGATACCGGTATTTGTCTTCCTCATTTTTAGAACTTGCCTCTGCCTAGACTAATATATGTTCTCCAAAGTGGAACCACATGGAGCAATATTTTGGGTATCCTAATCCTTAATGCAGTTATGTATGATGAAGACTTGTGTCCTGTGGCAATGTTCTCACTGTATCATTTCAACGCTTTCTATGTCATATGTAAAAATGTAGATTGGCCTAAAAAATGTACATTTTCCTATACATTTTCCTACACCTGCCAGTAACACACTGTGCATCACTGTGTCACACCTGTATCATTGTATAGTTCGCCTCCAGTGTCCTGTAGTACACACACCCACAATCATCCCCAACCCTCTGGTAGTCCTGGGTCCGAGTACACACACCCACAAGCCTCTACACCCCCCTGGTAGTGCAGGGTCCGAGTACACACCCACAAGCCCCTACACCCCCCTGGTAGTGCAGGGTCCGAGTACACACACCCACAAGCCCCTACACTCCCCTGGTAGTGCAGGGTCCGAGTACACACACCCACAAGCCTCTACACCCCCCTGGTAGTGCTGGATACGAGTACACACACCCACAAGCCCCTACACCCCCCCTGGTAGTGCAGGGTCCGAGTACACACACCCACAAGCCTCTACACCCCCCTGGTAGTGCAGGGTCCGAGTACACACACCCACAAGCCTCTACACTCCCCTGGTAGTGCAGGGTCCGAGTACACACACCCACAAGCCTCTACACCCCCCTGGTAGTGCTGGATACGAGTACACACACCCACAAGCCCCTACACCCCCCCTGGTAGTGCAGGGTCCGAGTACACACACCCACAAGCCCCTACACCCCCCTGGTAGTGCAGGGTCCGAGTACACACACCCACAAGCCTCTACACTCCCCTGGTAGTGCAGGGTCCGAGTACACACACCCACAAGCCTCTACACCCCCCTGGTAGTGCAGGGTCCGAGTACACCCACCCACAAGTCTCTACACCCCCCTGGTAGTGCAGGGTCCGAGTACACACACCCACAAGCCCCTACACCCCCCTGGTAGTGCAGGGTCCGAGTACACACACCCACAAGCCCCTACACTCCCCTGGTAATGCAGGGTCCGAGTACACACACCCACAAGCCCCTACACCCCCCTGGTAGTGCAGGGTCCGAGTACACACACCCACAAGCCTCTACACCCCCCTGGTAGTGCAGGGTCCGAGTACACACACCCACAAGCCCCTACACCCCCCTGGTAGTGCAGGGTCCGAGTACACACACCCACAAGCCTCTACACCCCCTGGTAGTGCAGGGTCCGAGTACACACACCCACATTCACACTGTAAACGGACGTCCGAAAGTGGTGAATGTACCCTATATGAGTAGACACCCACAAGCCTCTACACCCCCCTGGTAGTGCAGTATACGAGTAGACACACCCACAAGCCTCTACAACCCCCTGGTAGTGCAGTATACGAGTAGACACACCCACAAGCCTCTACACCCCCCTGGTAGTGCAGTATACGAGTAGACACACCCACAAGCCTCTACACCCCCCTGGTAAGGCAGGATACGATTTGCACACACCCACAAGTCTCCCCACCCCTCTGGTAGTGCGGGATACGATTATTCTGACATTGTTTGGTATTCCCCCTGTGTTAGTGGGGACCTTCATGATGGGGGCATGAAGGAGTAGAATAACTTCATCGGGAGCCTTCCATAATACCAATGGGCATACCGGATTCGTAAAAGGCGACAAAGTTTGAGGGGTCTCGTGCCTTACTGCTGTGATCAGTCACGTAAGCTGTTTGGCAACCGCCGCCCATATGCGTGGGCCCGGGCCTTCTTGCTGGTGGTCTGGCATAGGATTCCTCCTCAGTGAACCACATCTGAGATATCAAAGGCCGTGGTTTGTCTGGCCCTGTCTACTATGGTACTAGCCCAGGTAGGTAGGGCCAAGCAAATAAAAGAACACTTGCTATCCTTCGAAAAGAGTAGGGGACGTGCCCCGGTAGCGGTTTTCTCCCTCACCTCATAGATGCGGTCATTCATTTCATAGATTCGATCAACCATAGATGCGGTCACTGCTGTATTGGGCAAGCAGCATATAAATACCTGTCCTACTATTGCAAGGCAGACTACCACTATTTGTGGATGACTCCTTGCCAACTTGAGATGTCCCGTGAGGTACTTGATGTATGTCTGGACGTTAAACAAATCAATCAATCAATCAATCAATCATTGTTTGGTAATTGCTGTGGAAAAATCCGTGACCTTTTAATAATGTTCCTGGTCCCACACAAGCATTAGATAACTCTTTTTATAAGCAGTTGGTGGATGGTGGTTGACATGGAAAACTCCCCCGCCCTATGGACACGTGATAAACTGACATAAGTTCATGAAACAACACTCTTCAGACTCCATGTGAATATTTGAAAGATCAGGACACTTGCTGATCGAACATGTTTTTATAGTAATGCATGATGTATACAGATTCATAGACACTGGGCAGTCCCGGAGAGGGTCAGCTGAAGCTGATGTCTTCCTTCTGTATTCCTATTGTTTATAATCAAAATTCTTATCCCCGAACCGATCTATTTCAGCCCAGGATTCCGGTCATAGCTCAGCTCTGACTGCGGCAGGAAGTGTTTTGCCTTTAAAATCGTACCCCCATTTCACTTGTAGTCCCCCGCCCCACCCTGCCGGGACCTCCCCCCCCCCCCCCCACACACACACACACAGCCTCCTCCCCCCTGCCTGTACCCCCATTATTTTACCCACTTGGTCGATTCAGACATCAGTCCACTTTGAACAGGAAGAATGCAATAACCCTTTGTCTGTTGAAAAGGCAAACACCATTTGATTAAATATAGTGATATACATGTGATGCTATGTCATAGTGTGTACAGAAATGAATATATGTGTGTAGGTGAAGACAACTTGTGACAGCAGACTGCTGCTGTACTCTAATAAAGCATAACTATATTTAACCAATATACAACTTGTCTTTGCACTTTCTTATTGGTTTCAACATGGATAATGATATATGGAAAAAGTGGTCAGGGCTGAGTACTCATATAAATATAACCATAGTTTCTGGCCTCAAGATATCAGACCACTATCTGTACGATGAATGGATGGATCAGGATGGTCAGAACCAGAGCTGAGTAATCATGAAGGGATTGCCATAGTATATGGTCTGTAGTCTAGTTTGTATGAGACCAATATACTACTGATTTTTGTATTTTATGCTAAATAGGCCTTGGAAATAGAGAAACGTACACTACAATCAAAAAACAAGCATATACAGGCATGGGATTCTTCCGGATTTATCCGGATTTCCGGATTTTTAATGCCTAAAAGGTCATCCCTGCGATTTGTGCAGATCCAACGAAAAAATATTTTAACATTGATAGGGGGGGGTCTTAGTCTCTAGAGGGCTTTATGCCATGCAAACCATACAAAATTCCCCCCAGATCACATCTTTTAGCTGCTTTTTGGATTTTTCTTCAAAACCCAATCCCATGCCTGCATATATCAGTGTGTGAAATCTCAAGAAATCTGAGGTTATTGAGTAAAGTATAAAAGTTCCTGAGATTTATCCAGATCTATTGAGAAATTAATTTCCCGTTATTTGGGGGGGGGGGGGGGGAAGTGGGTAGAAGTGGGAAATATCAGATCAGAACAACAAAATACATGAGGTTACACCATTTAGCCTCTAGATTTTCAGAATTTTTTGTATGGGTATTAGGTCAATCACCCTTACCCTAGAAATATACGGGTACTAGGTTAATCCCCATTACCCTAGATAGGTATAGGTGATAGGATGCAGTGTATGGGTGTCAGGTCAAACCCACTGCACCACCCACTCAGCTCTCATGTACTGTGTCTGCCTCCTAGGTGCTGGTTCTCCAGGATCCTGGGTTCACCTCCATTGTCCTGTGTCCGCCTCCTGGATGCTAGAATAACCTCCATAACCTCCAGTGTCCTTGGTTCACCTCCCATGTCCTGTGTCTGCCTCCTGGGTGCTGGCTCTCCTCCGGGGTCCTGGGTTCATCTCCAGTGTCCTGTGTCCACCTCCTGGATGCTACGATAACTCCGAGGTTCCTGGTTTCACCTCCACAAGGCTCCAGTGTCTCTTATCCGCCTCCTGGATGCTGATTCACCTGCATGATAGGGTGTTAGCTCCAGGCCATAGACAGGTGACATAGAGTAGTGCAGTTGGAGTTCTATGGGAATGGTATGGGGTCTATTATAGAGTAAATATGGGACTAGCATTTTTTCAAAATCTGAGGGATCTTTGATATAAGAACCTAAACCAAACATTTGGACCTTTACAATATGAATAAGTTCACTACTTCAATCAATAACTGGCGTAAGCAGTGGTAATGGGCCACAAGGGATTTCTATGGGAATTGTAAGAGGTCTACTGTAGAGTAAATATCGGTCCAGCTTTGAGTCTAATTACGGAGTATCTTTGATAAGAGGATCTAAACTAATATTTTGGACATTCAGAACGTGAAATAACTCGCTAGTTCAATCAATATAGAGAATAACTTGCTTAAGAAGTGCAACAAGGGATTTCTACTGCAGAGTTAATATATGACCAGCTTTCATATGATATATGGTGTGACATGATAAACAGTACTGCTCTTTATCAATGATATTCCTACCTTGAAATAAGATGGTTTACTTTACTTGCACTTCCAGGGTGATGTGTCTTCCTCCAGTGTCCTGAGTCCGCCTGCAGTGTGATGTGTCTTCCTCCAGTGTCCTGAGTCCGCCTGCAGTGTGATGTGTCTTCCTCCAGTGTCCTGAGTCCGCCTGCAGTATGATGTGTCTTCCTCCAGTGTCCTGAGTCCGCCTGCAGTGTGATGTGTCTTCCTCCAGTGTCCTGAGTCCGCCTGCAGGGTGATATGTCTTCCTCCAGTGTCCTGAGTCAGCTTGGTTTACTATCCTTGCACTTCCAGGGTGATGTGTCTTCCTCCAATGTCCGCTTGCAGTATCCTGGGTCTGTCTCCAGCGTCCTGTGTCCGCATCCAGGTGTATGTATTAGATGTATTACACATAGTAAATATGAATAGTATGGTAGGCTTTGTGTGTGTGGTATCCAAGTTCGATTCTTGGCTTGGCTTATATAGATGTGATATGACGCTGGAGCGAAAGTGGACAGATTGGCCAATGGTCCAGCCACACACACATTTACATAAAAACCTCTAAAATAAAATGATAAAGTCTGTAAAAAGATGTACCTGGTATAAGTATAGTATGTCATATCACATGTCACACTGCTCATATAATGTGCAATTATAATTGAGCTATCATATCTCTGTATAGTCAAGTGTTCCCTATCATGTGTCTGTTATATATCTGTATAGGAAAGTGTACCCCATGACTTGTCTAACCTTGGTCCTATATCTGTATTAGTAGGGGAACAGCAGCAGGACCATCAGATGTGGGTCTGAGTACACACACCCCCCGGACACACCCACAAGCCCCTACACCCCCCTGGTAGTGCAGGGTCCGAGTACACACACCCACAAGCTCCTACACCCCCCTGGTAGTGCAGGGTCCGAGTACACACACCCACAAGCCCCTACACTCCCCTGGTAGTGCAGGGTCCGAGTACACACACCCACAAGCCTCTACACCCCCCTGGTAGTGCTGGATACGAGTACACACACCCACAAGCCCCTACACCCCCCCTGGTAGTGCAGGGTCCGAGTACACACACCCACAAGCCCCTACACCCCCCTGGTAGTGCAGGGTCCGAGTACAAACACCCACAAGCCCCTACACCCCCCTGGTAGTGCAGGGTCCGAGTACACACACCCACAAGCCCCTACACCCCCCTGGTAGTGCTGGGTCCGAGTACACACACCCACAAGCCCCTACACCCCCCTGGTAGTGCAGGGTCCGAGTACACACACCCACAAGCCCCTACACTCCCCTGGTAGTGCAGGGTCCGAGTACACACACCCACAAGCCCCTACACCCCCCTGGTAGTGCAGGGTCCGAGTACACACACCCACAAGCCCCTACACCCCCCTGGTAGTGCAGGGTCCGAGTACACACACCCACAAGCCCCTACACCCCCCTGGTAGTGCAGGGTCCGAGTACACACACCCACAAGCCCCTACACCCTCCTGGTAGTGCAGGGTCCGAGTACACACACCCACAAGCCCCTACAGATGTACCTCAGATAGTGTACAGGTGATGATAGGTGTACCTGAGGTAGTGTTAGGTGTGTAGAATAGCTACAGCTGTACCTCAGGTAGTACAGGTGTGCAGGTGACAATAGACGTACCTCAGGCAGTGTATAGGTGTACCTGGTAGCTATAGGTGTACCTTAACCCTTTGTGGACGAGCATCAACTATAGTTGATACCATGGCTGGGCGAGCATCGACTATAGTCGATGCCATGGCAGGGCGAGCATCGACTATAGTCATCATAACTCTATTAGATTTAGCATAGGCTCGTCCTTGGGGAAAACTCCTTCAAAATGTCTCGTCCTCCCAGCTAACAGTATCAGTTTTTGGCCGCCCTCAAGGGGTTAAGTAGTGTATAGGTATACATGGTAGGTATATGTACTCTGGACAGAGAGGTGAGGGGGGTTAGACACGTGACGGGGAACACTTCTCTGGACTCTGGACAGAGAGGTGAGGGGGGTTAGACACGTGACGGGGGACACTTCTCTGGACTCTGGACAGAGAGGTGAGGGGGGTTAGACACGTGACGGGGAACACTTCTCTGGACTCTGGACAGAGAGGTGAGGGGGGTTAGACACGTGACGGGGAACACTTCTCTGGACTCTGGACAGAGAGGTGAGGGGGGTTAGACACGTGACGGGGGACACTTCTCTGGACAGAGAGGTGACGGGGGACAGGTCACATGTGAGAGGGTTTAGACATGTGACGGGGAACACTTCTCTGGACTCTGGACATGTGACGGGGTGTGATTACCCTGCGTGCAGCCACAGACCCAGGGAGAGGAAATACATGAAGTTCAAAGTATAATATAACAATGTGTATTTATATTAGTTACATGCATATTTTACTAAATAAATAGTGTGTCCATTGTTGTTTAGTGGCTACTATTGCCACAGGTAAGTAGGCTGATGTCAGGTAGCCCACGGGTAAGTAGACTGATGTCAGGTAGCCCACGGGTAAGTAGACTGATGTCATGTAGCCCACAGGTAAGTAGACTGATGTCAGGTAGCCCACAGGTAAGTAGGGATGATGTCAGTTGTCATACAGGAAAATACAGGTGACATAGAGTAGTGGAGTTGGTGTACTGCATGGTAGGGTGTTAGCTCCCGGCCATGGACAGATGACATAGAGTAGTGGAGTTGGTGTACTGCATGGTAGGGTGTAAGCTCCCGGCCATGGACAGATGACATGAGCAGGGATGCTTCTATAGGGGGTTAGATGCATGACCAGGGATGCTACTAGTTTTGGGGGTTAGATACTTGACCTGGGATGTTTCTATAGGGTCAGATATGTGACCTGGGATGATGTTAGTATAGGGGGTTAGATACGTGACATGGGATGCTTCTATAGGGAGTTAGATGCATGACCAGGGATGCTTCTACAGGGGGTTAGATACGTGACATGGGATGCTTCTACAGGGGGTTAGATACGTGACATGGGATGCTTCTACAGGCGGTTAGATACGTGAGATGGGATGCTTCTATAGGGAGTTAGATGCATAACCAGGGATGCTTCTACAGGGGGTTAGATGCATGACCAGGGATGCTACTAGTTTCGGGGGTTAGATACGTGACCTGGGATATTTCTATAGGGGATTAAAATATTCATGACTAGGGATGTTACTAGTATAGGGTTAGATACATTAGTAGGGATACTACTAGTATAGGTTGGTTGATACATTACTATAGATGCTACCAGTATAGGAGGTTCGATACATTACTAGGGATGCTACTGGTATAGGGGGTTAGATACGTGACGAGGGATGTTTCTATAGGCAGTTAGATACATGACCAGTGTACCTGTCCAGCCGTCTCAGTGCTCATATCCCCTGGATGTGTACCTGTCCAGCTGCCCCAAGCCGTCTCAGTGCTTCGGGTCAAACATCATTGTGATAGATGCATTCTGAGGGCTTCGGGTCAGACATCATTGCCATAGATGCACTCTGGGGATTTATGGTCAAACATCATTGTGATAAATGCACTCTGAGGGCCTCGGGTCAAACATCATTATGATAGTTGCACCCTTTGGGCTTTGTGTCAAACATTATTGTGATAGGTGCACTGTGGTGGTTTCGGGTCAAACATCATTATGATAGTTACACCCTGAAGGCTTTAGGTCAAACAGCATTGTGACAGGTGCAATATGAGGGCCTCTGGGTCAAACATAATTTTGCCAGATGACAGGGGTTAGATACATGACGGGAACACTTGACATATGACAGGGGTTAGACACATGGCGGGAACACTATACTCTAGTGCTAGCTCTATAGACTGGATATTGATAGGACATGGCCAAACATCAGGCATCACCATACGCTCCTCAAAATCATCACCATACGAAAACATCCCCCCCGCTACCAGCTTCTGTATCATTCACCTTTACTCTATAGACTGGATATTGATAGGACATGGCCAAACATCAGGCAATCACCATACGCACCTTAAAATCATCACCATACGGAAACATCCCTCCCCCCGCTACTAGTTTCTATATCCTTCATAGACTGGATAAGAGAGAGGTGAAGACATAGGCGCAGTAGGCTTACAGGCCCTAATTAGCTATTGTTCTTGAGCTATTCTCACACCTGAGACCTTGTAGGCATGTCTATATATAGCAAAACGGGTGGTAGGTGCTAGGTCAAATCTCATTACCCTTGATGCAATGTATGGGTGCCAGGTCAATACAAATTATTCTGGGTGTACCGGATGGGTGATGGGTCAAACCCCATTATCCTGGGTGCAGTGTATGAATATTAGATCAAACCTTGTTAACCTCGATACAGTGTATGGCTTCCAGGTCAATCCCCATTACCCTGGGTACGGTGTATGAGTGCCAGGTCAATCCCTATTAGCATGGATGCAGTGTATGAGTGCCAGATCAATCCCCATCACCCTGGATGCAGTGTATGGGTGCTAGGTCAAATGTCATTACCCTTGATGCAGTTATCGGTGCCAAACCCTGTTACCCTTGATGCAGTATATGGGTGCCAGGTCAATCCCCATTACCCTGAATGCTGTGCATAGGTGCTAGGTCAAACCTCATTACCTTAGATGTGTTGTATGGCTGCCAGGCCAATCCCTATTACTAAGGATGAAGTGTATGGGTGCCAGGTCAATCCCAATTACTAAGGATGAAGTGTATGGGTGCCAGGTCAATCCCCATTACTAAGGATGAAGTGTATGGGTGCTAGGTCATACCTCATTACCTTAGATGTGTTGTCTTGGTGCCAGGTCAATCCCAATTACCCTTGATGCAGTGTATTGGTGCCAGGTCAATCTCCATCATTCTGGATACAGTGTATGGGTGCCAGGTCAATCCCTATTACCCTGGGTGCAGTGTATGGGTGCCAGGTCAATCCCTATTAGCCTGGGTGCAGTGTATGGGTGCCAGGTCAATCCCCATTACCCTGGGTGAAGTGTATGGCTGCCAGGTAAATCCCCATTACCCTGGGTAGACTACTAGGGATGCTAATTGTATAGGAGGTTGGATACATTACTACTGGTATAGGTGGTTAGATATGTGATATGGGATGTTTCTATAGGCGGTTAGATACATGACCAGTGTACCTGTCCCGCTGTCTCACTGCTCATATCACCTGGATGTGTACCTGTCTACTTACCGCACTGCTCATATCACTGTCTCACTGCTCATATACCCTGGATGTGTACCTGTCCATCTACCCCACTGCTCATATCACCTTCGAGGGGCCCGGGAAAGATGAGATATTGACTCGAGGGCCTTTCAAACACTAGATCCTATCTATGTACCTGTCCAGCTGCCCCACTGCTCATATCACTTGGATGTGTACCTGTCCACCTACCCCACTGCACATAACACCTGTAAGTGTACCTGTCCAGCCGCCCCACTACTACTTATCAAATTAAAGCTAACAATGCAAATATAGCGGGGTAGATACATGACCAGGGATGCTTTTAGTAAAGGGGGTTAGACACGTGACCAGGGATGCTATAGGGGTTAGATACGTGGACTGGGATGATGTTAGTATAGGTGGTTAGATATGTGACCAGGGATGCTTCTATAGGGGGGCGCATGACCAGGGATGCTACTATGGGGAGTTAGATACGTGACTAGGGATGCTCCGTGCCATAGTTGGTGTACTGCATGTTCTGGGTCTGTCTCCGGCGTCCTAGGTCCACCTCCAGTGCCCTGGGTCCGCCTCTTGTGTCATGAGGTTATTCCACCGCTAGACCACTCCCTTCACCTCCTCACCCACTCATACCACCCACAAGCCACTTACTCCCCTTAATCACCATTGCACTAACCGCTCTCTAAGGGTACTGGGCCAATCATCATTGCACTAACTGCTCTCTAAGGGTACTGTGTTGAGATTATTTGACGACGCGGGAAAATATGTTACCGGGTAACCAGCGTCCGTGTCACTTCCGGTTAATAAAGTGACGTCACAAGTTGGCGCCTAGTTGGCGCCTTCCTTGTCACGATTGAAGCAGGAGTAGGCCTAAGTCTTGTCTAATTTCTGCATGAAACCTCGATAAATCCAATAGGTAATGGGCCTAGGAACGCTTGAATCTACTGTTGAAGGTTTGAGGTTGGATTACGGAGGATTGATCAGGGATTGATTGGCGAGTTTTGGGCTGCGACGTGGGAGCGTGGCTGCAGGCGGGCTGATGATGAACAATGTGCCGGGAACCACGTGTGGGACGACGTGGGAGAAGGGCAGCAGTGGCAAGGATGCCTTGTACGATTTGCTGTTCATGGACTGTTTGAACATTTGGATACAGAACATAGCCTACTCGGATATTGTGGGGCTGCTGAGAAGTAATACGCTATGTCAGCAAGTTTAGAAACAACTGAGATCGACGTGGGAGAGTGGCAGCAGTGGCCAGGACGCCTTGAACGATGCTGCTGATAGTGATAGATGGCTGTCGATCTACAAGTGTATTTACATGAGTGTCATCGTGAAAACACATGAGATAACGTTGTGTGTATGTGTGTTGACCAGAGAACAGCTGAGCAACGTGGGAGACTAGGTAGGCCTACGTGTGTGTACTGTTGTATTTAGTGGATGCTGTGTTTTGGGGAGATCTACGTGAGGACGACGTGGAAAGTGCTGTGTCAGCAAGTTTGAGAATCACTAGGACGACGTGGGGTGTGTATTGTGATGTTTTGGAGACGTGTCAGAGGCACTGGAGACGTGTCAGAGACACTGGTGACGTGTCAGGTGTACAGGAGAACATAGTGTGTACAGGGGACACTGAGTGATGTACGGCAACACTGTGTGTACAGGAGAACACTGTGTGTACATGGGACACTGAGTGATGTACGGCAACACTGTGTGTACAGGAGAACACTGTGTGTACATGGGACACTGAGTAATGTACGGCAACACTGTGTGTACAGGAGAACACAGTGTGTACATGGGACACTGAGTGATGTACGGCAACACAGTGTGTACAGGAGAACACAGTGTGTACATGGGACACTGAGTGATGTACGGCAACACTGTGTGTACAGGAGAACACTGTGTGTACAGGAGAACACCGTGTGTACAGGAGACACTGGATTTTTTCTTTAGAGTAGGGAGGTGAGGGCTGAAGCCTCACACGGAAATGAAGTACTGGTGACCTCTCTTTCCAAGTATAGGTATTATGTTTTTAATTAAATATTAATAGCCAGTGATGGCTATTTGGTATGGTTTAATGTTAAAACATATAAAAGACCTATTGTATATGATCACCTTTTAATAGCTAAGGTATATATGCTATTTAGTATTATGTAACAACATGAGAAATTATTGTTGTTTAACTACTTAAAACTAAAAAGATCTAGTTTGTGTAAGACATTTATGAAAACTACATATTTGACTAATGAGTCAAACAAAGGACTTAACCAGTTGACTGGACAACATTCATAAGTCAAGATAAGGACTTCAAAAATCTGAAGAGACACTGAACATTATTTCTCAAAAAGTGAACATTGAACATTCAGAAGGAGTGTTTCAATAACAGACAATAAAACTATGTTTTGAGGAGGAGTGTTTACACTCACATATTCATGTTCATAAGTTCTTATTCATTGTGTGTATTCTCAAGTTATATATTTTCACTTGTCGAGGAGGAGTGTTGAGATTATTTGACGACGCGGGGAAATATGTTACCGGGTAACCAGCGTCCGTGTCACTTCCGGTTAATAAAGTGACGTCACAAGTTGGCGCCTTCCTTGTCACGATGGAAGCAGGAGTAAGTCTTGTCTAATTTCTGCATGAAACCTCGATAAATCCAATATACTGGTCCAATCATCATTGCACTAACTGCTCTATAAGGGTACTGAGCCAATCACCATTGCACTAACTGCTCTCTAAGGGTACTGGGCCAATCACCATTGCACTAACTGCTCTCTAAGGGTACTGTGCCAATCATCATTGCACTAACTGCTTCCTAAGAGTACTGGGCCAATCATCATTGCACTTACTGCTCTTTAAGGGTATTGTGCCAATCATCATTGTACTAACTGCTTCCTAAGAGTACTGGACCAATCATCATTGCACTTACTGCTCTCTAAGGGTATTGTGCCAATCATCATTGTACTAACTGCTCTGTCAGAGGACCACAGTATTTGGATTCAGCAGGATTTTTTGGTCTAGAAAATCCCTTCTTTCCATTCGGGTCAAACCTCATTGCGATAGATGTACTCTGGGGGCTTCGGGTCAAACATCATTGTAATAGATGCACTCATGGGGCTTTGCTCAAACATGATTGTGTAAATACACCCTGAGGGTTTGGGTCAAACATCAATGTGATAGATGCACTGTTGGCGCTTCGGGTCAGACATCATTGTGACAGGGCTTGAGGTGAAATATCATTGTGATAGATGCATTCTGAGGGCTTCAGGTCAAACATCATTGTGATAGATGCACTCATGGGGGCTTCGGGTCAAACATCATTGTGATAGATGCACTCTGAGGGCTTCGGGTCAAAGATCATTGTGATAGATGCATTCTGAGGGCTTCGGGTCAAACATCATTGTGATAGATGCATTGTGAGGGCTTCGGGTCAAACATCATTGTGATAGATGCATTGTGAGGGCTTCGGATCAAATATCATTGTGATAGATGCATTTTGAGGGCTTCAGGTCAAACATCATTGTGATAGATGCACTCATGGGGGCTTCGGGTCAAACATCATTGTGATAGATGCACTCTGAGGGCTTCGGGTCAAACATCATTATGATAGATGCACTCTGAGGGCTTCTGGTCAAACATCATTGTGATAGATGCACTCTGAGGGCTTCGGGTCAAACATCATTGTGATAGATGCATTCTGAGGGCTTCGGGTCAAACATCATTGTGATAGATGCATTCTGAGGGCTTCGGGTCAAACATCATTGTGATAGATGCATTGTGAGGGCTTCGGATCAAATATCATTGTGATAGATGCATTGTGAGGGCTTCGGATCAAATATCATTGTGATAGATGCATTCTGAGGGCTTTGGGTCAAACATCATTGTGATAGATGCATTCTGAGGGCTTCGGATCAAATATCATTGTGATAGATGCATTCTGAGGGCTTCGGATCAAACATCATTGTGATAGATGCACTCTTGGGGCTTCGGATCAAATACCATTGTGATAGATGCATTCTGAGGGCTTCGGATCAAATATCATTGTGATAGATGCATTCTGAGGGCTTCGGGTCAAACATCATTGTGATAGATGCAATATGAGGGCTTCGGGTCAAACATAATTTGCCAGATGTAAGCTGGGCACCTGAGGAGAAACATCATTATGCCAGATACACTGTGGGGTCCTAGGGTGAAACATTGTTGTGATGAATGCAAACTTGACATATGACAGGGGTTAGACACGTGACGGGAACACTAGACATGACAGGGGTTAGATACATGACAGGAACACTTGACATGACAGGGGTTAGATACGTGACAGGAACACTTGACCTGACAGGGGTTAGACACGTGACGGGAACACTTGACATATGGCAGGGGTTAGATACGTGACGGGAACACTTGACATGACAGGGGTTAGACAAGTGACGGGAACACTAGACATGACAGGGGTTAGATACGTGACGGGAACACTTGACATGACAGGGGTTAGATACGTGACAGGAACACTTGACATGACAAGGGTTAGACACGTGACGGGAACACTTGACATATGGCAGGGGTTAGATACGTGACGGGAACACTTGACATATGGCAGGGGTTAGATACGTGACGGGAACACTAACCATGACAGGGGTTAGATACGTGACGGGAACACTTGACATATGACATTCACCTTTACTCCATAGACTGGAAATTGATAGGACATGGCCATACATCAGGCATCACCATACGCACCTCAAAATCATGACCATACGGAAACATCCCGCCCCCCGCTTTGGCTCAAACAGCATTTAGATAGATGCACCCTGAGCACTTCGGGTCAAACATCATTGCGATAGATGTACTCTGGGGGCTTCAGGTCAAACATCATTATAATAGATGCACTCATGGGGCTTCGCTCAAACATGATTGTGTAAATACATCCTGAGGGCTATGGGTCAAACATCAATGTGATAGATGCACTGTTGGCGCTTCGGGTCAGACATCATTGTGACAGGGCTTGAGGTGAAATATCATTGTAATAGATGCATTCGGGTACGGCTATTGGATTTCTATGGGAAGGATGAACGGTGTAGCCCGGACTAAGTATGAGAGCATAATTCTTTCTGAAACCTGGATATGTTCTGTTTTAGGACCTAGACCAATCATTTTGAGCCCCGGAATTTGAATGAGTCCATTAGTTCAATCACTATAGATTATAACTGGGCCATTGGGTATGGCTATTGGATTTCTATGGGAAGGATAAATGGTGTAGCCCAGACTAAGTATGAGAGCATGATTCTTCCTAAAACCTCCATGTGTTCTGTTTTAGGACCTAGACCAATCATTTTGAGCCCCAGAATGTGAATGAGTCCATTAGTTCAATCACTATGGGTTATAACTGGGCTATCGGGTACAGCCATTGGATCTCTATGGGAAGGATGAGCGGTGTAGCCCAGACTAAGTATGAGAGCATAATTCTTTCTAAAACCTTATTACATTCTATTTGAGGACCTAGACCAATCATTTTGAGCCCTGGAATGTGGATGGGCCCATTAGTTCAATCACTATGGGTTATAACTGGGCTATCGGGTACAGCCATTGGATTTCTATGGGAAGGATAAATGGTGTAGCCCAGACTAAGTATGGGAGCATGATTCTTTCTAAAACCTTGTTACATTCTATTTGAGGTCCTAGACCAATCATTTTGAGCCCCGGAATGTGAATGAGTCCATTAGTTCAATCACTATGGATTATAACTGGGCCATTGGGTATGACTATTGGATTTCTATGGGAAGGATAAATGGTGTAGGCCAGACTAAGTATGAGAGCATGATTCTTCCTAGATTCTTTATATGTTCTGTTTTAGGACCTAGACCAATCATTTTGAGCCCCAGAATGTGAATGAGTCCATTAGTTCAATCACTATGGGTTATAACTGGGCTATCGGGTACAGCCATTGGATCTCTATGGGAAGAATGAACGGTGTAGCCCAGACTAAGTATGGGAGCAAAATTCATTCTAAAACCTGGATATGTTCTGTTTTCGGACCTAGACCAATCATTTTGAGCCCCAGAATGTGAATGAGTCCATTAGTTCAATCACTATGGGTTATAACTGGGCTATCGGGTACAGCCATTGGATCTCTATGGGAAGGATAAATGGTGTAGCCCAGACTAAGTATGGGAGCAAAATTCTTTCTAAAACCTTATTACATTCTATTTGAGGACCTAGACCAATCATTTTGAGCCCTGGAATGTGGATGGGCCCATTAGTTCAATCACTATGGGTTATAACTGGGCCATTGGGTATGACTATTGGATTTCTATGGGAAGGATAAATGGTGTAGCCCAGACAAAGTATGGGAGCATAATTCTTTCTAAAACCTTGTTACATTCTATTTGAGGACCTAGACCAATCATTTTGAGCCCCGGAATGTGAATGAGTCCATTAGTTCAATCACTATGGATTATAACTAGGCCATTGGGTATGACTATTGGATTTCTATGGGAAGGATAAATGGTGTAGCCCAGACTAAGTATGAGAGCATGATTCTTCCTAGATTCTTTATATGTTCTGTTTTCAGACCTAGACCAATCATTTTGAGCCCCAGAATGTGAATGAGTCCATTAGTTCAATCACTATGGTTTATAACTGGGCTATCGGGTACAGCCATTGGATCTCTATGGGAAGAATGAACGGTGTAGCCCAGACTAAGTATGGGAGCAAAATTCTTTCTAAAACCTGGATATGTTCTGTTTTCGGACCTAGACCAATCATTTTGAGCCCCAGAATGTGAATGAGTCCATTAGTTCAATCACTATGGGATATAACTGGGCTATCGGGTACAGCCATTGGATCTCTATGGGAAGAATGAACGGTGTAGCCCAGACTAAGTATGGGAGCAAAATTCTTTCTAAAACCTTGTTACATTCTATTTGAGGACCTAGACCAATCATTTTGAGCCCCCGAATGTGAATGAGTCCATTAGTTCAATCACTATGGGTTATAACTGGGCCATTGGGTATGACTATTGGATTTCTATGGGAAGGATAAATGGTGTAGCCCAGACTAAGTATGGGAGCATAATTCTTTCTAAAACCTTGTTACATTCTATTTGAGGACCTAGACCAATCATTTTGAGCCCCCGAATGTGAATGAGTCCATTAGTTCAATCACTATGGATTATAACTAGGCCATTGGGTATGACTATTGGATTTCTATGGGAAGGATAAATGGTGTAGCCCAGACTAAGTATGAGAGCATGATTCTTCCTAGATTCTTTATATGTTCTGTTTTCAGACCTAGACCAATCATTTTGAGCCCCAGAATGTGAATGAGTCCATTAGTTCAATCACTATGGGTTATAACTGGGCTATCGGGTACAGCCATTGGATCTCTATGGGAAGGATGAACGGTGTAGCCCGGACTAAGTATGAGAGCATAATTCTTTCTAAAACCTGGATATGTTCTGTTTTAGGACCTAGACCAATCATTTTGAGCCCCCGAATTTGAATGAGTCCATCAGTTCAATCACTATAGATTATAACTGGGCTATCGGGTACAGCCATTGGATCTCTATGGGAAGGATGAACGGTGTAGCCCGGACTAAGTATGAGAGCATAATTCTTTCTAAAACCTGGATATGTTCTGTTTTAGGACCTAGACCAATCATTTTGAGCCCCAGAATTTGAATGAGTCCATTAGTTCAATCACTATAGATTATAACTAGGCCATTGGGTAAGGCTATTGGATTTCTATGGGAAGAACATTCGCTGTAGCATAGTTCATTCACTATGTTTCTTGTTATCTTGTAATGATATTATAACACACAAAACCCGACCTAGAGGCATGTTTTAAACATTTATTAAAGCTAACAAAAGCAGGTTACAACAGTTGAAAATATTCATGAGAAGAGTTGAAGAGTGATCGACTTTACGCTTCATTTATAAGGCAGAACCCACCTTTTCTTGAATCCTGAGTATATTTTTTATATGAGTTACTATTCCTACCACCTAAATGTAAATGAGTTTTAATCACATTTCCCCTTACATAATTATATATATCTTTATGTGTTCAGAACACGATAATAAGTAGAGCACCAGTATCTAGAAACATCTTTATTGGTTAAAGTTTCACATTAGAAATCAACAGAACATATTCTTCCAAAGACTTCAATGGCTAGAACAGTATCTTCTTAAAGTGTTTCGCCTCGTCACGAGTCCGAGGCTTCAGGGGACTTCCACCTGCAAATGAAATGTTAGAGTATGTGCCACACCTACTTGGACAGTCACACAACGAAGGACTGTACATACATATTTCAGCCCAAATCCCAAGTGGCTTTACTCAATATACTCAATGTAATTGAATGTGTTGGTCATGAACTAAACGTCTCCTGATAAGAGGTACTATTATAATTATGGCAATTATTAACAATATTGACACGCCGTTTTGTGCATGAACAATTGGAGCAGAACCACAAAGGACCTGTCGACGTATGTCCAGCACCTGAGAGAGGCTGTCATCATATGTCAAAGTAACTTCCTCTGCGGAAAAACAAGGAACTGAATATTTTTTCTGAAGTATTTAATTGTATTCATAGTGTACATAATTCCATGACTGTTCTGGAAGAACGTGTTATACCTTTACATGAATTTACAGTCAATAAACCTATTCAAAAAAAATAGATTCATTAGATAGGAATGTTGTACAATATTATCTTGGCCATTCCATTTTAGGAATGGGATAACAAAGACCAAAACAGTTTTACCGAAGGAGATAGGAAATTAGAGAAATAGCAGATGTTATCAAAATGAATAATGCGACAAACACTTACACAGAACATTGGTGTTTGTGCGTCTTGTCTGCCTAGTGTCACGCATTGCTGAAATAAAATGCATGTAGATATTAGCTAGACACTGATGATCCATATAAAAAGCATGCCGCAAGACATTGTGAAGGTTCATCATGCAGGATGTGGATTAGATTACCACACATTCGGCTACCACAAGTTTTGCAGTTAATTGTTTGATAGAACTTCAGAACATGCTTCTTTTTTTTCCAGCAAAGCACTAATAAGGGTATTTTAACTGTAGGAGATGCTTATATATTAAAAACGTACTTATTTTTCCATAGATAAAATTTATTGCCATGCACAATATAAACGCTGAAGATGACAAGACAAAACATATATTGTGGTGTATGTTGTAAAGGGCTTACTGATACTGATCTGTACATTAGGATTGGCCAGTACACAGTCTTCCCATAGAGGTTTCAGTTGTGCCTCTATAAACCTTCCTACATCCGTTTTCTCTACAGGCATCGTTATCGCTGAAAGAAAGAGAAAATAACATAAATGTATTAGCCAAAACAGAAAGTATAAATGTGGGTCGTTTTCCTGCTGGTAGGGTCAATGTGGTTAATATTGCGCACCTTGTGACGATATTACCCAAATGTTCCTCATCTCTCTAGTCCACTATCATGAAGAACGATTTTTGTATAATTTAAAAAAGAAAAAAATCAAAATGAGAAAAATGGAGAAAAAAATAAATGCCAATTGCACACCCTTGTATGGTAAGCAGGGGGCTAAAAGTCAGGCTGAATGTTAGGGTTATATCGCTATAGTTTTGTTTATAACGCTTATATCATTGGATCTTATCGCTCACCTATTGAAATACAGTGTATTTCACCATACTGGTTATTTCGCGCACCTGTTTTCACAGCTGAAAGTGTGAAAACGGGGTGCTTTACCCTACATGCTCTCACACCTGTCTGGTGAGTGGAAGCATCCCCAAATTTACACCAGTGTTGGACAACATACAAACCTACCCTGAAACACTCATCCACTCATTTTATTTTTATTTTATATATCATTTTTTATTCTACAAAAAGGTGTGCGATATAACAACATGCCTGAGTGATACTGGCCCTATGGGGATTAGTATAGAAACTGGGAAAATAGAAATATTAAAAAAATGTGATTTTTAAACGTTTTTATTAGTCTAGCTCGAGGCATAGATATATATCTCATATAAATATAATGAATTGACATGATATCGTAAATAAAGTGGCTACTCACCAAAAGAAATATAAATTGAAAAAAGATTCAAAATTGTGCCTTTTAGGGAGTGTTCATTTATTAATTACAGGGGGGGCGGTGGTGAGTGAATTTTTTACGCCCCTATCTTTACGCCCCTATCTTTACGCCCCTATCTTTACGACCCTATCTTTTTGGCCCTATCCAATTTTTTTTTTTTTTTTTTCTTTGGAAGGCATTTTTGTGTTTTTTCTACCAAAAAACACTTTTTTTTTAATGAAATATATTTTTTCCGAAAATTATATTTTCTGAAAATTATAGGAAAATGGGAAGAATTTTGTCTCAAAATCCTTAAAAAAAATTGGGAAAAAAAAGAAAATCGACCTACCTACCCGATTTTTTTTGGGCCATGAACTTACCCTGTACCCATATTACTACATAAACCTCCTCCATATCGGGTCACTGATTTACGCGCCACATTTGCACTCCTTAAACTGACCTTCATCACGTTCATCTTAGCCGAATATAGTTAAACGCATCTTATGGCTGAACACAACTTTTTTTTTTTTGGCCTTGGTGAAATTTCATGCGGCGGCGCAGAATATTTTTGAGTCTGGAGGGGGTGGGCGAGGGGGGTGACTCATATTTTTAAAAATGAAATCACGTTTTTAAAACGTTTTTGGCAAAACGTTTTAAAAACGTCTTCTGTAGTCCACATATTAACGTTTTAGGGAGTGATCATTTTTTTAACAGGGGGGGTGGTGGGTTTGGGGGGGAGGCAAAAAAATTTGGACCCGTTGACGGGGGGGAAAAATAATTTGGACCCCTCTTGGGGGGGGGGCAAAATAATTTAACCTGTTTTGAGCCAAAAAAAACCTGCATCGATCTTCTAAATTCGATCTTCTAAATCTTCTAAATCTTCTAAATTCACCAAACTCAGTAAACAAATGTGTCTACGAGTCATCAATGAATAGGCATAGCCTTATCGAGAAATACTCACTAATTTGTTGTAAGATATCCAGCATTGTCTGCTGCAAAATCACACATCACGCGGCCGACTCACAATAGTCCGCCATTTTGTATATCATTTTCACACTCTCTAATCATTATTACACTAGGTAGCTCCAACCAGCGTTTTGCCGACATAGACTCTGCTGTGAGAGTGTATTACCTGTGACGTCATAACGTCAGCAGTTATTGTTGACGTGCCGAGGCAATGTTACGTCAGGAACGCAATGGGCCCGCCTATGCCGGCCACCCTTTTCCCGCGCACCCTGAGCAGGGGGATAGATGAAGACCGGGGATGAAGATATCGAGAGGGCTCGGGTCGTATTGTGGTGTGGGGGGGGGGGGGGGGTTGACTGGGGGCCTGTCCTATCAGCGGCGTGGGGCGGGGGACTGTATGATTAGGTGCCGGCTCCAGTGTAGGGGGGGTTGGACTGGTGGAAAGAGGCTGGTGGAGGGGGGCAGTCTAGGCGTGCCCCAACTTTATCTGACGGCTCCTACAGAGGTATGGAGTTCGGGACTGGGAGTGCGAGTCTGGGTGGGTGGGGCCCACCCCCCCTTTCCAAAATGCCTGGATCCCTCCCTTGGTGTTTGAATGAAAAAAGACCATTTCCTTTTTCCGTAGCTGTAGCTAAAATTTTAATTTACCCCCCCCCCCCAAATCAACCCCCCCCCCCCCCCGTTGTTAAAAAATGAGCACTCCCTATAAAGCAAATACGGACCTCCGTAGGCCTATATATCCGTATATATTTGCGGAGCTCTGCAAATTTGTGGAGAAACGGCACCCAGGGCCCCCTGAACCTAAACATTGATCTATTTACATCCCCAAGATGTCATTCTGACGGCGAACATGTTTGCCAAACAATGGGTAAGTTTATTTTAAGATTGAGTAAGATTCTGATACCGAAAAACGCATTTTACCGGCGCCGAGTTTAAGGCCCACGGCGAACTTGGCCGATGTCGTCTGCGTGATCGACAGGAGCATATGCCTACCCTGCTACTTAGGGAATCATTTATTGCGACCTTTTTTTTCAAAGCAGTGATTCCCAATCCTGTATCAACAAGCCTGCCCGGCTCCTCGTGTGTTTGTTGTCAAGAAAGGAGGTCACGGCAGCCGCCGCGCGCAGCGCGGCGGCTGCCGTGACCTCCTTTCTTGGTAGGTTACGTGTGATTGGCGCCCACGATCTCGAAGACGACGCCCCTCTGAAGCTGAGAAGCAGGTGCTGGGACGCCCGGGCACCAGCTACCTTTCACTTCCGGTCAGCACACGCGCGGAGTTGGAGTAGGAAAAATCTGCCGCAAAATCGTCGCCTCAACGAAATATCAGCATTGACACGTGTCCAGTTGAAGGTAGGGAGCTTTATTAATCTCTTGTCCATATAGAGTGTAAGTTTTAGGCAGAACAGAATCGTCATATGCACCGAAACCACTGGAAATGACGGGCGTGTTTTCGTGAGTCTGAATTTGGCGCGAGTCGGTCCGCTCGTGCTCACGTCACGTGAATTGACAACAACCCGCACCACTGCCTCGACATATTATATCTAGTTCATCTAATCTGAACTCGTCGCTGCGGGCCGCGATCTGATGGGTGCCCTGACTAACACAGCCCGGCTACTGTTATGGTCTGGCACGAACAGACTAATTATATCTCACTCACTTTACATATGTCACACTCACAGTACACATGTGCAGTACCTCAGGCACATTATACTTGAACTTGCGGAAACCCATTGACAGTGCTGTCACTAATACTGACATTAGGGAGTGCTCATTTTTTAACAACAGGGGGGGGGGGGGGTGTTGGATTTGGGGGGGGGGGGGTAAGGGGCCATTCAAATATTACGTAACAGCATAGGGGGGGGGAGGGGGGGTCATGAAGTTTGTTACAAAGTGTTACAGGGGGGAGGGGGGGGGGGGGTCTAGCCAAGTGTTACATAACAATTCTCAAAAAATATATATATAAGAAAGAAATCTCTAATTTTGGAAAATGCATTACCATCTAACAGGCAGGTCTCAGCAACATTATGTTTCTCTCACCTCATCCCTGTAATATTGTATACAAAATTTTGGCCCTCGCCCCTACTTGCCCTGCCAAAAAAAGGGATTGATTTTGTGAAATGGACTCATCTCCTGACCCCGATCCAATCTTGGAACACTGGACAGGGTAGAGGATGCACAACCTCAGGTCTCCCCTAATATAATAAGGATATTAATAAATCAGTAATCATCGATCACTAGATTACAACAAAGGGAGCAGTCTTCTTTTACCAACGGGGGGGGGGGGTGGGTGTGGTCGGTGGATTGTCGTGCGAGCAGGCCGGAATCTTTTTGGTCTGTGGTTCATTTATCAGTTACTGGGAGGGTGGCGTAAAAAATTTCAGACCCCTCCTGAGGAGGGGAGCATAAAAAAGTCTGAACCCCTTGAGGGGGGGGTAAACATTATGCCCCTTTTTAGCCAAAAAGCTAGAACATTACTATAGTCCAAAGAAGGGGGGCAAAAAGTTTTTTGAGGGGCGATGGGGGCACACAATCTTCCACACACTGTTGAGTGGGGGGGGGGGGATAAAAGATTTTCGTATCTCTGCGTGAAATCTCACCCCCTGTAAAAAATAAATGATCACTCCCTTAGTGTCTGTGTTGTGTAGTATCATCCTAGTTACTGGACATCGATTCTCTGTCTCTTTGTAGCTCTATAGTGATCGATGCCCAGTTTTATACTTCAGACCAGTGGCTCATTTTGGCTGTTTTTCGCCTCACAGATTGCTCCTAGCGCAAAACCCTGACTAGGTGTCAATATATTCTCTATGCCAATGTGTAATATGAGGGTAGAAAACAGTGGAACCTCAGTTAGAAAAAATCCTACTGAACAGTTTTTGAGAAAATTAGGGTTTTGTTGCCCTTTTTTGCTGTTTTTAGTACATTTCCTACATAACCCGTGAACGTCAGCATTTCTCAATTTTCAGGTATTTAGAATTAGAATTTGACATTTTTTTATTCGCAGTAGGATTCCTGAATACCGAGCCATTCTAGAAAAGCTATTCTTTGGAAAAAATACTTAGTATTTCTTGATGATTTTCGTTGCACAAATTTAGGTTGTAATATAAAAACTGCATTGTCATCCAATCAAAGTGTTTATGCACTGTTGATGGTCACCCCCTCCCACCCTCTTCACTGTGCATTGAAGGAGAACAGGCAGGGGAGGTACACGTCTGTATATAGCTGTTGACCTGGGTGCTGGGTGCATTTTTAATTTATGGGGTGCCAACTGTTCATGAAAGAAAATTCAAATAGATTTTTTTTTTTTTTTAGTATCAGATTAATGCAACTACAAGTCGTGATAGCACTTAAAGCATTCTATTTGCATTAATATGAATGGTGGCCACCTTATGGGGTGCCAAATATTCATGAAAGAAAAATTGATAAGAATTTGTTTTTTATTAGCATTAAATTGATGCAACTACAATTCGAGATTGCATTTCAAGCATCGGGGCATTCAATGAATGGTAGTCATCTTAAATATATGGGGTGCCAACTGTTCATAAATAAAAAAAAGAATAGAATTAGTTTTTTTATTAGTATCAGATTAATGCAACTACAATTTGTGATTGCACTTAAAGCATTGTGGCATGCAATGACTGGTAGCCACCTTGAATGTATGGGGTGCCAACTGTTCATGAAAGAAAAAAAAGAAAGTTTTTTTTTTAAGAATCAAATTAATGCAACAGCAACTCAAGATTGCATTTAAGCATTATGGCATTCAATGATTGGTGGCCATCTTGAACCTATGGGGTGCCAACTCTTCATGAAAAAAACAACTAAATTGGATGTTTTTAACAGTTTAAAATTAATGCAACTACATTTCAAGATTGCATTTAAAGCATTGTGGCATTCAATGAATGGTGGCCATCCTAAACCTATGGGGTGCCAACTGTGTTTGAAAAAGGTATCAAATAGAAATGTTCTTATATAGATATCAAATTAATGCAACTACAATTCTTCATTGCACTGAAAGCATTGTGGCATTTAGTAAATGGTAGCCATCTTGAATGGGTTGAATGAAGGAAAAATCAAATAGGATTTGTTTTTTTGATAGTATCAAATTAATGCAACTACAAGTCAAGATTGCATTTCAAGCATCGGGACATTCAATAAGTGATAGCCATCTTGAATCTATGGGATGCCAACTGTTCATGAAAGAAAAATAGAATAGATTTTTTTTTATTAGTATCAAACTACTGCAACTGCAATTCGAGATTACATTGAAAGCATGGTGGCATTCAATCAATGGTTGCAATCTTGAATTTCGAAATGAACATACACACAGACATATAGGCATGAACATGGTGTTCTCCTTCATATAGATATTCATGGATTTCTACTTCTAATAAATATAGCTTTCTGTTACATGGATGTCGATGTCCAGTTTTAGATATATATCCATATAGTGCATTGGAGTGCTATAATGTTGGACTGCTGTATATTTTGATTCAACCAACTGGTTTTGCTAGTGCATTTGGGGGGGACATGAGCATGGCATAATTATGTTCATTAAAATAACAGAAATTTAAAGGTTGAGAAATAACAAAGAGAACAAAGTAATACACATAGGCCTGCTGTCAGACATAGGCCTGCGAATACAACTCATGAAATGATGTGGGGGGGGGGGGGGGTACAGGCCTGTGTTACGTAATTATGGAGGGGGGGGTCCGGCATTTTGTTACAGTGTGTTACAAGGGGGGGAGGGGGGGTCAAAAAGTGGCCAAAATTGTGTTACGTAATATTTGAATCGGCCCTAAAAAATTTGGACCCCTTGACTGGGGGGGGAGGTAAAAAATTTAGACCCCTCTTGGGGGGTGTGAAAAAAATTCAAACTGTTTTGAGGGAAAAAGCCCGCGCGTTACTTTGCTACAAAGGGGCGCGAACGCGCGTTATTTTTCGGCCTGCCGGGGGGGGGGGTAAAAATTTCGACCCCTCTAGCGGGGGGAGGTGAAAAAATTTCGCGCTCTCCACACGAAATCTCACGGCCCCCCCCCCCCCCCCCATGTTGTTAAAAAATGAGCACTCCCTTACTCCCCGGTCCCTGCACTTGGGGTGAAAAACCACACCATCCATGTTATGAAAACGCTGAGAAAGGGGATGTATCACTCCAGACTGATGGCACACAGTTTGTATTAGCTTGGAGTTTTCATTGCTTCCCGACTATACCTTTGGCTGCTCTTTCCCATGCTGTGGTAGACTTACAGCATAACAAAGGCCTGTCCCTCTCACACCATGTCTGTGTGGTGTCGGAGGTTGAAGAACCCTTGCTTCGGTAAATGTGTAGGAGCGGGATTTCTATCTTTTGGCTCATCTCAGATTCGATCATCCTGGATACGATCATCCGAGGTAGGCCGGCCTTCTTACTTGTGAAAAAACAAACAAACAAAAAAAGCACGTCCGTGAAATTCAGAAATAGGGGGTGTTTTTTAGCCAGACCTCAGTGGAAATTAGAAAAGGGGGGTAAATAAAAATCAGCTCAATGACAATAACATAAGCTGGCAAAATTCTGACCCCTCTATGTCTGTGTAAGGCCTTTTAATCTACGGTATTTAAGTGTATGGCCATCTTGCTGACCTTTGTAATAGCTTTAACACTGACGTTCACAACAGGAAATGGGACTGTCCCTGGGGGATATTGTTTGGAGGGGGAAAAAGGGGGTGTATATCAGCTGAAAAGGTCAGCAGTATCAAAAAAGGGGGTATTTTCAGGGTCCCAAAAGTCACGGTTTTTATGGTAAAAGGGGGTATTTTATACCCAAAAGTCGGTGATAAGGGCCAAGGGGGCATTTTTCAAAACACATAACACGGATGGTGTTATTTAGGTATAAGAGTATAGGGACCGGGCATTACTCATGTCATGGGGGTGCAGAGGGGTCCCCCCCCCCCTGAGGTCGGAAAGTCGCCGAAATTAAGGGGTCCAGGTCACAAAGTCGCTTTTTTGGACCCCCCAAAGTATTGTGAATTTTGTCTAAAATTCGCCAGGTCACTTTTATTATTGCATTAGGTCGAAAGTCGCCAGGTCGCTTTTGACCCATCTGCAGTCACATGATTTACTCATTTACCTGTTAAACTTAATGTTAATCATGTTAGGCCAAAAAATAAAAGAGGTTTGTTTCAGGTAACATGAGTCGCTAGCCTAGGTCGATTTAAAAAATGTTTTTACATGGTACTAGCCAACGTTTCTGCATATTAAAAAATTGACCGAAAGGTATAGAAATGTGAAAATGTATTCAAACTTAAAAATTGTGGATTTGTCCCCTGTACAACCGTGATGTGTATCAAGTAGCGTGATGTGTAGTACTACACATCAGGGCTGACTATGGGAACGTGATCTGTATCAAAACAACGTGATCTGTATCAAAACAATGTAATGTGTTTCAAAATGACGTGATCTGTATCAACGTGATCTGTATCAAGGAATTTTATAATTCTCCTGACCTCATCTGTATCAAAACATGTTGTCTTTCTGGAACTTACCATCTCTTCAACTACAGACATAAACAAACGCTCTTTAAACATCATCTTAATCCTCAGTCAATAATCTTAAAAATACAAAATCTTAACAACACCCTGACCCAAACCTAAACCCAAAGATTATAGAATAAGATTATGCTAAGATGTCCTTGACTTAAACTGTCCTCCTTCCCTCCTCTACATTTCCTTTTCTCGACCTGCCTCGACCCACCAGTTGATACACATCACGTTTATTGATACAGATAACGGTTGGAAGCGCCTTAATTCAGGTAGCCCAAAGTTACTACACATCACGGTTGTTACTACACATCACGGTTGGATGGTTACTACACATCACGTTCATTTGATACACATCAAGTTTGGATGGTCTGCCGTGATGTGTAGTAATTGTGTAGTTACTACACATCACGTTTTTGATACACATCACGGTTGTACATCCCCCCCCCCGCCTCCTCATATTTTTTATTTCTTTTAGCAAAAATGGACAACCATTCCTATAGTCATGGACGTTCATATGTAGGTCCATGCTATACTGTGAAACCTTGTGTAGAAGCCGCGCCTAGTACAAGAGTCACATCGTCTGTGCGGCTTATTATAGGATCGGCCTAAGGTTGGGGTGCGGCTAATACGCGAGTTAGGCTTACACACGAGGTTTTACGGTAGTTCAATGTCGGAGGGTGCAGTCATTGGGTCGAAAAGAGTCTTCAAATGATTCTGTCCCCCCTGGGGGGGCGGGGGGGGGGCTTAAATTATGTCTACTCCTCTGTATGAGATTTCACAGCCCCCTGTTAATAATATTATTATTATAGCATCACCACAGAGAAATTTGTAATCCATCATATCTTTACAATGCGTATTTGCATTTATGCGCCATGCCATCCCGATTACAAAACTGTTTTTATTTTTTATCTACCATGCTTAGAACCAACAGAATGCAAGATTATTCATCGAAAAAATGATGCATCTATTGGAGGAAATGTCCTATAAAGAAACAGCATTGCATGGACCCCCTAGCTTAACAAAAGGTGTGACTGCAGCTCGGTATTCCAGAGGGGAAATGGACGATTTGCACTAGTGTCAGTTCGCACTACTGTCTGTTCGCACTACTAGATGATTCGCCCTAGTCGATTCGCACTACTTTCTGGATGATTCGCACTAGTACCACTCTTTAACTAAATATAGGTTATTTATTTTTTAGAATTGATTTTTTTTCGGATAGAAAAGGCTAGGGGGCAGTAGGAAGAGTAGAAAAAAGGGAAAAAGAACGGGGGTTGGGGGGCAGAGCCCCCCATTACAACATTAAAGGCGGGAAGTAGAGGCCCACACCCCGGGGAGGATAGGCCAACACCCCGGGGAGCAGTAGGGCGAATCATCCAACCCCAGTCTCCTGCCCTGGGGAAGTGCGAATGGTCCAGCAAGTAGTGCGAATCATCCAGGAGGTGTAGTGCGAATCATCTAGGGCGAACTGACAGTAGTGCGAATCGTCCATAATTCATGCAGAGCATTCCGTTTTCACAGCTTTCTGCTACACCGGGGCAGCTTTCTGCTCCACCGGGGCAGGGGCCGGGGGGTGGCACCCAGTACCCCCGACCTTATAATATACTCTTAAGAGTTGCAAAAGCCGTGGCTCTTAAAATAAACACAGGAGAATAAATTAAGCACCATTAGAAACCTCTATTTCTCCTCTACATTTTGTGTATTCCAGATAATGTGCGCGGGACAAATATTCTGAACAGTGCCTAGAATACTAACATAGTGAATTTGCCAAGTCCACAGCTATGGTTAGCCGAATCTGATTTAAACGTTTCACCCACCGAAATGTAGCTAAGGCTATTTTCTGATAAACTAAATGATTTCCACAGACATATAATGTTAAAGAATCCCGTCAGCCATCAAATTGTAGAGGGAGAATCCCAGTACTACTGACAAACACGGCCCATGCATGCTTGTATAAACAGTAGGCACAGCCATCCAACTGATACGGGTGACCAATTGGTGAGGCAGTGTTAATAACGTAAAACGCCACGCGATTTGCATATGACACATTGTATGCCACGGATCCACAAGTGGCTTCATAAGCCACGAGTGGATCCGTGGCTACAATGTGTCATATGAAAATCAAGTGATGTTTTCGATTTATTCTACCTACATCAACAACAGCAAACATTCAAGATCCTATTGTTTTTTAAATTATGAAAATCCGCTAAGAAATAAACATTTTAGAGCTACATTTGTGGAGGGTAGCTGGACAAGATGACTGTGGTACGCCCCGCTCACACCAGCGTGGCGTACCACAGTTGTACGCCACGCTTACACGCATATAAAGTTCAGTGCTTTAAATGTACAACTCCCATGTGCTTTGTTGTTGTAGGTAGAATAATAATATGGTCTCACGCGATCAATACAAGTTCATAGTGTTTGACCGGGTGATGTCTTTGACCCCAAGACCCCTACGGTTTAAAAAATTGGGTGGGAGGGGGGGGGCTTTACTTGGTGACCCCTATCGGTAGTGCCGTGTACCAGCCGCCGAGCTAGGACAGCAGGACCTGGCCACGCAGTCTAGATGTGGGGGGGGGGGGGTGCACCCACACGCACACCCTTAACATTTCCAAAGTTTTAGATTAAGGACAGCAACCCACAGACCGTTTAGCTTTTCACCACCACCCGTTTTACGGTTAAAGTACCGTAAAACCCTGCCTATAAGCCGACCCCGCCTATAAGCCGAAAGTGAGTTCAAGGGAAAAATTCGGCTCATAGGGAATCATTTTAACATTTAAGAGAACCCCGCCTATAAGCCGAATGTGACTTTAGGGGTCTTAGGGACCCCCTGACCCTCTGCCTGACCCTACCAAAAAAGATTTTATAACAGATTTTGATCCTTTTATTTAATTGAAACACCATGTGTCATTGATTCAGCATGTATACTTCACGTGAAAATGATTTGTAAGGCCTTAAAATTTAGTAAAATTACTGACAGAGTTTATATACTTTTCTACACTATTATCTCAAATATCCTTTGACAAAACCCCGCCTATAAGCCGAATGTGAGTTTGAGGGAAAGAATTCGGCTTATAGGAAATAAAAACGCCAAAATAAAATCGGCCTATAGGCGGGGTTTTACGGTAGTGCCCATATTTTAACTATGTACATGTAATAGGGATATTTCTCAAGTCTAGATTAGTTCACCACGCCCGCCCACCAGCTGAGAGGTCACCTTTTCTGCTCCTCTGCCTCTCCCACCTCCGGGTCAGAAAGCATTCCTGGGACTTGAATGTGTATATCGTACATGTATTAGGCTAGCCGGTAGAGGGGGAGAACGTTTTAATAGCCCCCATCCAAAAAAGAGAATATATTGATCATGTTTTAACAACGAGGGGGGGGGGTAATGAAATTGTTTTCACACTGCCCCTCCCCCCTTCCCAGAGGCGCTGAGGGGTCTGATCTTTTTTGCCCCTTCTCCTGACGAGCAAATATTGCTTGTGTGTGTACCTTTTTCTCGTTGAAAACAAGTGTACTTTGGACTGTCTGACCCCTATTATTGAGAAAATAATATCAATACCTACCGGTACTTTGATCATCATTTCACTCAATACAAATTCTAGGGTATGGCCAAGGAAATAAGGTCAGTCAGGATATCTGAATGCAGCTTCTTTTCTTTGCCCAATGTAGATTACCATATTCGACGTTGTCAAGCGTTTTATTGGGCTAAAAAGTCTCGATTTTTAAAATTTTGTTATTTATACATGTACTTGTAGTGTAAAAACCTCAAAAAGGGTGTGTGTGTGCGCTTATTATGTCGAACACTGCTTGTTTTGTTTTTCAGGGCCCAGGGCCCTGACAATGTTGAGGGAAAAGTATCTTGATTGGAAATCCAGATCTGTCTACTGTAAAACTTAAGCAGATCATATAGTCCATGAGCCAGCAAGGTAGATATGGCTTGCCGGTACCATTGTGACGCACCAAGGTTCATGCTATTTTTTTGAAAGGTATGTGTCTTCGGATCATTTTTTTGTAGGGTAGCAGTCGGGGCATGGTAGCCATCAATGTGTAATCAGAGGTCAAAGGTCAAGGTCATCCTCAAGCCTAAATCCTATGAAATGTCAATGAAATTCAAAGGATATTTCAATGAATTGAGCATATTTCAGAGGATAATATAGCTAGGCCTCCAATATTTTGTGGGTGTATGAAACTTAAATAGTTCTACAGGTGAAGTTGATAATATGACCTTGGGCCAAGGTCAAGGTCATATTTTTCAAGGCCAAACATGAAAATTATGGTCAGAATTAGAGTTTTACCTGATATAGTTTGTCAGTATTCAGTCAATATAATTCTCAGGAGGACTATGGTTGATTTTTTAACAGACCATAATAATATACTAGCTTAAGATTTGACCTTTAATAAAAAATGTGTGGTCGTGATCAAGGTGTGACTAGGGGTCAAAGGTCAAGGTCAAGGTCAAACCCATAATCTAATAACCAGGAAATACTTAATGAATTGAATATATTCCAGAAGGTAATTTAGCTAAACCTTCAATATTTAGTAGATATAATGAACATCAATAGTCTAACAGTTCATATTGAGGAGATGACCTTGGGCCAAGGTCAAGGTCATCTTTATCAAGGTCAAATCTCCAAATAATGATCAAGATTTGAGTTATACCTAGCAATCTATGTGCAATTACAGGTCAAAGGTCAAAGTCAAACCTAGACGTCATATCCATGAAATCTTAATTCAGTATCTTTCAAAAAGTAGCTGGGTCTCCAATATTTAGTTGATGTTTTGAACATCAATAGTTTGATAGTTCATATCAAGGTCATCTTTCTCAACATCAAACCATTGGTCACAGTTAGAGTTATACCTTATTTACTTTGTCCATATTCAGTCAATATACAAAGTGGACCCTACATGTTAGCTAAATATTTAACCCTTAATCAGGGGTGTTCAGAAGGTAATTTAGCTATAATAAAATAAAACCTTTTTCAAAAAGCTGAATTTTATTTGGCCTTTTTATTTGCTATTAGCCAGATCCTAACCCTAAAACTCCCATTTGGCTTATAACTGAGGCTCTTTTAACATATAGTTCCTAGTTTATATAGTTTTAATATTTACAAATTTGACATGTACTGGGAAAAGGCCTTTTTCGCAGATCGTGTCTCATATGGACATAAACTAACACTCAGCTCTGAGAGTGTGTCCCATTGCATTCAGGAAGTGAGGTCATAAGACTAGATCCCTGTCCTCTGATGGAGGCATGGAGTACGGAGGTCCCATAGGCTTAGCATAGCAAGGCCCTACCACCATGTAATAAAATCCTTTTCTCCTCTCTTAATATATAGACAGGGGTAGACACCAACTTTCTCAGCTGTGGGCCACCTGGGTCCAGACATTCAGGTGTGGGCCCGGGAAGAAACTTTTTTTTTTTTTCAGAGAAAAATCATATATACTCCTGAATTATCTCTGTTAAAATTGCCTCATTTACACACATTTTCTCTTTCCAAAGACATATTACATGACTATAAAATGAATGATCCGGAATATTCCCCTCAAATATCTTGAAAAGAAAATATGGCTCTTGACCCAATATTATGGGCCAGCCATAGTGTCACCAACTCTAGCCTAGGTGTATGAGTCCCAGATGGGGTCAGAGTTCTCCTTAGGCATGCAACAAAGGTGAGTAGCTCACAAAATGGCTTTTTTGGGACCATTTATGCCATTGTCAAAAGTCACCAGGTCGCTCTAATTATTGCACCAGGTCACAGGTTGCCTAGAAAACCGCCCAGGTTGCCAGGTCGCTTTTGACCCATCTGGAGCCACACTCTTTGCAAATGCCAATGGTTCCTATGAGTATATGTCATCATGTATGTCGACCATAGCTCCCCTGTGTTTTCCCAACTCAGATCTATGTCTCATTGTTCCCTTGTCCTTCAATATGGTCACTACATCTTTGTCAACTTGCTGTTTGGCCTTGATACAGATTAGCTTGACCTTGGCCAAAGGTCACCTTTTCAATATGAACTGTAAACTATTTTAGTTCCACACACCCTCAGCATATGTATAAGAAGCCTAGGTAATTTATCTTTTCAAAACTCCCCATTTAAATGAATTTCATGGTAATTTTGTTTTGGTTTGACCTTGACCTTTACCTCTTATCATGCTGCCACACTCCTTTATAAAGGGCTGATTCCTGAGCTGAGATATAATTGCACAAAGATCACTAGGTATAACTCCAATTTTGACCATTATGTGGAGCTTTAACTATTATGTTAGACTGTTGATGTTCAATACATCCACTTAATATTGGAGGCCTAGCCAATTTACCTTCTGAAATAAACTCAATTAATTAAAATTAGGTTTTTGGCCTTGACCTTGACCTGTGACCTCTAATCACACCTTGATCACTACCACACATTTTTACTAAAGGTCAGATCTTGAGCTAGTATATATATATATATATGGTCTATCAAGAAATCAAGCATAGTCCTCCTGAGAATTATATTGAATGAATATGTACAAACTATATCAGGTAAAACTCTAATTTTGACCATAATTTGAATGTTTGACCTTGCAAGATATGACCTTGACCTTGGCCCAAGGTCATATTATCAACTTGACCTGTGGTACTATTTAAGTTCTATACCCCCACAACATATTGGAAGCCTAGCTATATTATCTTCTGAAATATGCTCAATTCATTGAAATTTCCTTTGATTTCATTGACATTTCATAGGATTTAGGCTTAAGGATGACCTTGACCTTTGACCTCTGATTACACAATGATGGCTACCGCGCCCCGACTGCTACCCTACAAAAAAATGATCCCCAGACATATATCTTTCAAAAAGATGGTATGAACCTTGGTGCGCAAGATGGTACCCACTTACCTCCTGGCTCATGGACTAATAAGCAGACATTCAACTGTTGCTGTTGGCTAGAATATTATTTCATGCAATGTTTAGAAGCTGTATAGATGATTATAGTAAGGGGCGTGCGAGGTGTTATTATTGTATAAGAATTATTAGATTGCAGCTACAGCTTGAATGAAGGGTCAGAATGACAGAACTTCAATCACGCACAATTACAACCCCAACAACTAGACAGACTATGATGGTAGAACATTCTTATTTCAGTCCATTTCACCTTGAATATGGATGTTAACTTTTGAGCATGTGATCTTTCTTATCACATTTGTTCAAACAAGTGTCTCTAAATATTCTGAAAAGTGGTTAGGAATAGTCAACATTTACAGTTGCTACAATTAACTTTTGAACAGATAATGTTATGAAATAGCTTTAAAAAAACTTGCAGACTAACTAACTAACGATATTTAAAGTTCATTATACCACGATTATCCACTTTAGGCACTGCTTTGAGCCTAAAAAAAAAATGTTGTGTTCCGGTAACATGGCCAAAATTAAACAGGGTCGGTACGTTGAATTTTTTCTTTTTTATCAACTTTTTTTTTTGGTAAAAAAGTTGATTTTAGCTGTAAAAATGTCAAAATTGTCATAAAAATTTCTAAAAATTTCAAAAATGTCTAAAAAATTTAGGGTCGGCCCCAAAAACGGAGGGTCGGTCGGGATACCAGAACACACTTTTTTTTTTAGGCCTAAACTGGATAATCAGCGTGCATTAGCAGTGGATAACTGCACTGCTATGACGTCACACAGTGAGTTTACATTGTAAACAAGAGTTTACAGGCACAATACATCAGATTTTTTGTCCAATGTTAAAAGTATGGTATACATGAATAAGCCAGCACTCAGGCTGGTTACCCTCGTGCCTTAGCTATGGATAACTAACCCACGTGCTGGCTTATTCATGTATTATTCCCTTAATAACTTATACATCTCCTACGTCTTGCCTGGTAAGGGAGTGCTCATTTTTTAACAACAGGGGGGTGTGGTGGATTTGGGGGGGGGGGTAAAAAATTTGGACCCCTTGACCGGGGGGGGGGGTAAAAAATTCAGACCCCTCTTGGGGGGGGGGGCAAAAAAATTCAACCTGTTTTGAGGGGAAAAGCCCGCGCGTTACTATGCTGCAAAGGGGCGCGAACGCGCACTATTTTCCGCCTGCCGGGGGGGGGGTTAAAAAATTTCGACCCCTCTAGACATAGGAGATGTATACGTTAATGAACTTAAAACATTGTTTGATTGAATACAGGGCATGTTCTGATAAATCAGCGTCGCCACTTTTGATCTGCTGGCCCGATTGGTATGGAACTATGACTGGTCCGCCGGTGTCAGGATAATGTGACTGGCCAGATGATGTGTCCACAGTCTCTGTGTGAGGCAGCACAATAAAGCGGGGCCCGATGCCACGAGCAGTATCTCACTGCTACGAGCCATGTTCCACTGCTACAAGCAGACTCACAAACCCACGCGCACACCCACCCACACAATTATGCGCAACTTTAAGATGAGAAAAGAAAGGGCCCATTGTCCAATCAAACCTGAGAAGTCCCATAGGGTCTATGTACGCTTGGACGTTTAACAAATCAATCAATCCATCAATTGTTAGATTAGAACACATGGGCTGATAATGATGCAGTCTCACAGTGTCAGACTCACTCATACGTATCCATAGCCTACACCAGAGTTGGGCTGGCCCAGCGCCTTATCACGGACCACAGCTGTGTTGGGTTAGCAGTACTGTTTCCCAGCACATTTTGGTATATCGACCAGCATGTACCAAACATATGCTGGAGAGTGATGCGCATATGTGCTACCTGCATTTGCCTCACTCACCGAGCAGATGCCTTGTCAGCGTTATGCTTGGAGAGTGAATGTCTACGCGGCTGCAGACTCCCAGTCTGTAATATACAGATGGGGGCCGAGTGTAAAAATGATGATGATTGATTTTTTCCCCCACTTGATCTTCATCATCGTATTACTTTTCTGTTGTGATCCATATCTTTCTTGCAAAAAATAGGCCCGGAAAAAAAGGTGTGTTCCAGTTACATGGCCATAAAAAAAAAAACAGGGTCCTATGTTTAAAAAAAGTTGGTGGTTAAAACGCCAAAAATGTCTTAAATCATAATAAAAATTGAAAAAATGTCTTATGCAATTTAGGGTCGGCCTGAGAAACGGAGGCCTAAGGTTTCGTGAAGGCTAAAAGTAAATGCTCTAGTTCAAGTCCTGTTCTATGGTTGATAATACTAAGCACTTCGCAGCTGATACGAGGATTCAAACCACACTTGATATAATAATTTGGTAATCTATATGCACTGGGTTTAGCTCAAATATGACTGCAAAGTTTATTGTAGTTCCTACCTAAAATGACAAGGCAGTCGCCATTTTGACCTGACCTAGTTAGTGGCCACAAATATAAAGAGATCAGTTAGTCCAACGAGGGTAGTACTATACCTATCGCTTTACAAGTGTGATTTTATGGTTTTGTGGCACCCACATATGAACACATCTGGGAAAAGGTGGCATAGGGAGTCAATAACTTCTCTTCATCTCCACACACCCGGCAAAAGATATCCCTATATTGCACTATACCACTCACTGATTCCACTGTGTAAGCCGCCATCTTGTCCCCCCCCCCCCCCCCCCCATACCAACCTCACTGATTGACTCAGGGTCCCCCCTGAGTCAAGTGAGACGATTCTGGACACCTTTTTTCCTTGAAAAAATGAAATTGCTCCCATTTGGTCAATATTTCACTCTTTGCATCTTGCATGGTCTCAATAAACCACTGTCCACAAAATGTATCTAATGGTGTATTTGATTTTCACAAATTCCTACTATAACCCCCAAAAAAACGAAAAATAATATTAGGCCGTAATTGGTGGTAATTTGCTTCAGCATAGAGCTCTATGGGAGCGCGAAGATAACCGATAACCCCAAATTTGGATATTTCGTGACAACCAATGCTATCTCTATGGGAGGGGTAGGTGAGACGCTTTTTTTCAGACATCTATCAAACACTTAAGTACTAGAGGTAATTTACAGGGGAGGTTACTTGCTATTATTTTTGTAACAGTGATAACCCTGATTCACTTTGCACTGACAATGCACATGTCGTTACAAAGACTATATGGAAATGTGAGTACCCCCCCCCCCCCCCCCCCTTCTGCAAGATATGTAGGTAGTGGTAATTGACTGGAGGGAGTTAATCATCTGTTACACACGCCGCCCCGCGGCCGGCCGACATGGCGAAACAGGACCGAAGATGGTGTCGCTGCTGACGCTCCAATCGACTCGCTTTTCAGCCGAGACGTAAAACGGCGGTTACACGCCACCAGGCGCTGACGCCGACAGCCACCTGCTTTCCCAGACGAACTTGCTCGCCCACACACACCGGCTCGTCCACACCGACCGTCTGACCCACACCCACCAGCTCGCCCACACACACCTGCTCAGCTGAAATATGATCACATACTAGTGTGACACATGATTTGAGGGTAGTTTTGACCCAGGAATACATTCCTGCTCTCAGAATTGACAAATAATTCATTGTTCCTGAAATAATATTTACGGATTCAGTTGTTTAGTCCATTATTCCTATCACTTTATCACCCTGACCCTGAGTCATCTGTGATGTTAATCACACGTTCAATCTTTACATTGGGTAGGCGGCCATTTTGTCCCCCATGCCACCAAGGATCAAGATGCATCCTTTAAGGTGACACATAACCTGCAGATACCAGTCGATATAATGAGCCATATTTCCATTTTTTCCAGTAGCCTCTCTAAGGCAGGATCAGAACATTCAGAACTTCTCTGTGAAATCAAAATGAGGGTAGACACAGGCCTACAAGATGGTGTGTGGGCGCTACGGCAAGAAAGCCAGATCTTCACCTTGACCTTGAAAGTGGATGGAGAGGAGTTCCGGGTACACAAATTTGTCCTTGCCTCTGTGAGCGACTACTTTCATGCCATGCTGTGTGGTTCGATGATGGAGAGTAAGAGTGACATTGTTGAGCTGGGAGAAGTCAGTGCAGGGCAAGTGTCCAAGCTCCTTGACTTTATCTATACTGGAGATCCCTGTAACATTGAACGCTATCCAAAGGAGATGCTGGAATGTGGGGTTTACTTCCAAGTACCAAAGGTCATCCAGTTCTGTACTCAGACACTTACAGACTCTCTGTGTGTTGGTAACTGCCTGGAGCTACTGTCTACGTTTCTGCAGTTTCCTGTGAATGACACAGCGCAAATGATAAAGGATTTTATTACTTCAAATATGAAGAAAGTGACTGATCACTACAAACCTCATGAAATGACACTTGAAATGATTAAAGTTGCACTGGAGAACTGGGAACACTCAGAATGGAAATTATTTAATTGTTTGAACTTGTGGATTTCTGCAGACTTTGAGAACAGAGAAAAGTACATAATTGATTTTTTGAGTCAAGTCAGATATCAGTTGATGACGCCTGGTGAAATAACAGCTGTCAAGGAGACCGGAGTGTATGCAGATTCTGAATGTGACAGCTCATGGAAAGGTCTTGTTGATATGGCTGCTACATACCACCAACTGCCAATTCACCAGAAAGTGCTTGAAGAATCCATACAAAACCGTGTCAGATTCAAAAAGTCTGTTGTTGTTATGCCTACAAGTCAATCAGTAAATCCTCCGTCAAGTACCTATGTCTTTTGTATCAATGATCAGAAAGAGAACTCTTGGAAACAATACAAGCCTGCCAAACCACCAGAGGATGCAAATGAAATTCCATTTGTCCTTGAAGTCAACAATTTCCTGATCACCTGTAGTGAATATGAAGACCAACACTGGCAGATCTTTGACCCTCGGACCCTGACCTGGCATGCAATGTCCAACATGGCAACACCAGGGGATGCCTTTGCCATGGTTTACCACAGGAAACATCTCTATGTTTTAGGTGGATTAAGGCAGGATTACTGCGGCCCCAGCTTTTCAGATTCAATAGAGGAGTACAGTTTTGAAACTGGTACCTGGAGTTGTACACAGAAGCTGCCGGTTGCAGTTCACAGTCACGGTGCCTGTGTGTACAGAGGTGCCATCTATGTCGGCGGTGGCAGGGTTTCAGCCACGTCCTCACCGACGGCTAGAATGGACTGCCTCGATCTGTCCTCTCAGAAATGGCAGCGGAAAGCACAGATGCTCAGACAGAACGCTGAACACAAAATGTGTGTGATGACTATCAGGGCTAAGGATGCCATAGTTGTAATCTGCCAAGACCTCAGCATCCAATGCTACAACCCTGAGGCTGATCAATGGTCACTTTACCATCAGGGAGCCTTCAGCCTGTGGAACCGATCCCCCGGTGATGTGTGGTTGAAGTCGACCAGCGTGATAGCCGTGACTAATAACACCATCTACCTGCTCAATGCGGGTGGTGTTACCCAAAGGGAAGACTATGCCCGCCACTTCTCGCCCTGCGTCAAATGGACTATTCCAACGACGAAGGCCACTAGCAGAATTTCTAAATCCAAATTGCCAGATCTGCCACTCGGGACTCGCCTCATGTCTCAGGATAGTGTGATCTGTAGCGTGTTGGCATTCCCAGTACAGTCGGCCTCAATGGACGTATGAGACACCCTATCCACTACACATAGTGTCAATCATGAGATATGACGACTAGGGTGTAGAAAACGGCAACATAGATTACTGTAAATTCTGTAAAAGGACTAACCGATGCACTACAGGTTATATAAACACATAGATACCTAAAGAAAAACTTGCCAACCAGATATTATACCACTATCTCTGCCAGTCTTTGCCTAACAAAGGCGCGGGTATTTTGAAAATGTTGTTGGAGTGAGTGCCAAAATATCTTTATCTCTAATCAGTGGCACAAAGTACTAGTCAAACGATGCAGGTTTGTTTCTCACTGAAGGGTACTAGCCTCAAGCATCTTGCCATTTGATGAACAGTACACTGTCTGATATATGAGAAATCCTGATATATGAGAGAAATCCTGATATATGTGAGAACTCTGATATATGTGAGAAATCCTGATAGGGAAACAGTGAAACCTCTGATATATTTGATATTACCAGCAGTAACAAAAACATTCATTGCCAGAGGCTTTTCAAATGATATGAATATAAATGTCCTAAACTCTTCAGTTAGTGATTTTGTTTTGTTTACTTGACTTTGTGGATCAATGTAGCTCGTACAGAGCTGTCAGGTTGTAGTACAGTAGGGATTAGATTAGGTTTATCCAAGATTGTTTTTGAGTATGAATATGGTACTATAGTATACGTTGAATATGGTACCATAGTAATGAGGGCATGCCCTTCTTTTTGACTGAAATAAATGTCATGATTTTTGGGGTACAATTAAACATTTTCTACCAAGTCTCACGTGTAACTCCATGTGGCTAAAGGGGTTTTCCCAAGTTAGGGGTATGGCATATACTTGAGACTTTTTGGTTGAAAAGTGTTTAAACTCCCAGTGCTAATTAGTTGCATACATTAAGTCATGTTTGTCTACCGTGAGAGTCAAGGGGGGGATCCCGGAATTCGAGAAAGGGGGACGTAAATTAGGCAATGCACTGAGGATATTGACACAAGTTTCATTAGAATATACAATGGGGGGGGGGGGGGTGCGCTCTCTGGATCTGCCCCTGCAGACACATTAATAGGGAGGGTACATTATCCTAATGGAGAGGAGGGGGGGGGGGGTGGGACTTACTGTTTGGGATGAAAGTGCCCTTTTATCTTGTCTTAAAGGTTGATCATTCTGTATGGTTGGTTTATTTTTTTTCTATTTTTTTTTAAACTCATGGGTACTTTTCCCCATAACACTTTATGACCATTGATATATCTTTCTTTTCATTATGTTGCCTAAGCATTGAACTAACATCACTGGGAGCCTTTAAGAGAAATTATTGGCTGATCATCTTCTGTATGACCTGTTGGCAATAAAAGACTTCCAGGTGCAATGCAATCCCTGTAATTGTTTGATTCATCTTTACTAGCTAGTAATAGTTACATATAAGGTTTGCAATATGGTGGTCACGGAAAGTTAATACAGAAGAAAATTGCAATGTAGAGTATAGAAGAGACTGCGGAAGTAAACAATAACAACTGATGATAAGCGGCAGTGGCAGATTTAGAGAGTGGGCACAGGGCTCATGCCCCCTCCTGTTTGTCTACACTTGAGAATTTGTTTGTCTGTTGTATTCCAATTTAGCATAAAACGTAGGGGGTGCGGCTCCAACCTTTGACTAAAAGATCATAGCTCTGCCTATCATGTGAATGTTTAAAAAAAATCAAATGTAAAGAAAATTATTTTAATTTAAAAAAAATTAAATCCTTTATATCTTTTTAATTAAAAAAGATCCAAGATGGTGGCGTATCGATACCCAGAGATTGTAGATTCGGTTATCAGATACATAAAAGATAAAATCCTGGGTCCCAGAATCAACTTTGGTATACATGTACTTTTATACTACTTGAAACAAGGCAATGAAGAAACATTTATTAAATAGTAGGAACCTTTCCCATTTCTTACAGACACAGCGCCCATTACGTATAGGAGAACATTCAGGATGAGTGTAGAAACTGGACTACAAGATGGTATCGGGGCCCTTAGGCAGGGCGACCAACATTTTGACGTGACACTGAAAGTCAATGGTCAAGAGTTCAGAGTGCACAAAGTTGTCCTTGCCTCTGTCAGCGACTACTTCCGTGCCATGCTGTGTGGATCGCTGAAGGAAAGTAAAAGTGACATCGTTGAGCTGAAAGAAGTCAGTGTAGGGCAAGTCTCCAAGCTGCTGGAATTTGTGTACACTGGAGATAAAACTGTACTTAAAACTGACCCAAAGGAGATGCTGGAATGTGGTGTTTACTTCCAAGTACCAAAGGTCATCCAGTACTGTACCAAGGCACTTGTAGACTCACTGTGTGTTGGTAACTGCCTGGAACTACTGTCTACGTTTCTGACCTTTCACGTGGATGACACAGTTCAGATGATTGAAGACTTCATTAAAACTAAGATGAATGAAGTAATAGACCGTTACAAACTCGATGAAATAACACCTGAAATAATTGAAATTGCGCTGAAGAACTGGAAAAACTCTGAATGGGACTTGTTCAACTATCTGAAATCATGGATGGCTACAGATGCTGTCAATAGAAAAATCTACATGAATGATTTCTTGAGTCAAGTGAGGTTCAAGTTGATGACTCCTGATGAGATAACAGCTGTAAAGGAGACAGGTGTGTATGCAGAATGTGACGGTTCATGGAAAGGTCTTGTTGCTGATTCCGCAACCTACCACCAACTGCCGATTCACCTCAAGGTGTTAGACACATCCGTCCAAAACCAAGTCAGGTACAAAAAGTCTCTTGTTCTCAGACTTTCCACACCCGGTTTGTATGCTTTATGTGACGGTGATGAGGAAACCAACGGTTGGAAACCATTCCGAAAGACTATGAAACATCCGACGACTGTACGTGACTTTCCAAACGTCATAGAGATCAACAATTTCTTCATTACCCGTCGAGAAAACCAGGATTGGACAAGAAAACAGGATTGGCAGATCTTTGACCCCCGAACCATGACTTGGCATAAAATAGCTGAAATGTATGCACCAAGGATGTCTTTTCCAGTGGTGTACCACGACAAACACCTCTATGCCCTGGGTGGAGTAGGAGTACCGTATAGGCCAATACACGACTACCCAATTATAGACACTGTAGACAAATACAGCTTTGAAACTGGCCGGTGGAGTTCGATCAATAAAATGCCTGTTTGCAACATGAGTCACAGTGCCTGCTCGTACAAGGATGCCATCTATGTCAGTGGTGGGTTGGACTTACTCACCCCTCCCACTGCTAGGCGACCTAGGAAGTCTGATGCAATGTATCGTTTTGATCCTTCAACCAACAAATGGGAAAGCAAGGCGCCTATGCTCACCCCCCTGAGCAGCCACAAAATGTGGGTCATGAAGATGAAAATGAAGGATGTTATTGTTGTCATGAAAGGGGATGTCAAAATGGCCTACGACCCGGAGACGGACCAATGGTCCAACTGTACCTTCAGTGTTCCCTCTCGTCAGACATTCAGCGTGTTCGACACATCTCCCAAAGCTGTTGCGTTTTGGGCTGGTATTCCGAAATATTAACTTTGGTCGAGGAAGCTAAGATGATAGTGAGCTGTCAAACTGTCGTTCTACACAATTAATCTGGTTCTAGGGGCAACCACATTATTGAACTGATGATGACCGGCACGTCAAATGGACAGTCCCAGAAGACAATGACAGTTGTACTACTTAGAGGTAGAAATATCACTTTAAACCTGACACAGATTGGAGTTAGGTTGGCATCTATTGCTGATAACTGCTCAGGCAGGTGTTGAATAAGCTGCATTCATGGCATATTTATGTTTTGTCATCTACAGACTATAGTTATAATGTTTTCGAAATCAGAATGAAATACTGTCCCCATGTGTGATATGCTCTCTAATATGTTGGGATTCCAAGCTCTCCAGCTCAGTATAATTAACGCACATATTATTAGAAACATATTTCTAGTCGTTAAGAGTTTAATTGGATATCAGATTTTGAGGGTTTACAGTTGTTAATCGTTACAAAAAGCTGTGTCCTCGCCTATGACAGGGTGTGTGCTTATTTATAGGTTGATTGTATGATTTGATAGAGTGCATACAGGATATTTGAATATTGGAGGTGATTTTCAGTTACACGATGTATCTGTGTCCATAATGTCTACATAACTGCCTGTTAAGTTTTAAATTGTTCTTAAAATATGTATAAGATATAGAGAAGGCCACAGTCAGAATTGGTCTATAATGGAAACGGGTTCCCTGCCCTGTACTGACTTATATTTCATGCAGTTATACATATCAGAAGGATTGAAAAGTTGTTGAACTAATTGAATTCACGGATTGTTGGAGATATTGACTCTGGGGAAAGCAGGTTCCTAATGAAATACCAGCTGTGAAGGAGACAGTATGCAGCATGTGAAAGGTCTTGAATATGAGGCTGCTACACACAGTAGACTATCAATACAACATGTTGGGACGAATCCCTTTGGTAAATGTGTAGGAGCGGAATTTGTTTTTCAGCTCGTCTCATAGATTCGATCATCCTTGATACGATCATCCATGATAGGCCTTCCATTACTTGTGAATAGTCTAAACTTGACAAAGTCTCCTCTACATTAGTCGATGGGATGTAAAAACTACCTAAATCTTGGGACGAATCAGTAGTAATTTGGGGAATATATGTAGGCTAGATGTAATGTATAGAATATGTCTGAATAACAATGGATAATCATATATGACTCCTAATGACTCAAAATCTTTGGATTTTATTCTTGGACCAATGAACTGTGGTACTATGGTGCTGCCATACTGCCCACTATGTGGAACTGCTCACTAGATTTATGTACTCATGCCCATAGGGCCCTCTCCAAGATGGAGCTCAATAAAAGTTTCTGTCTACCATTTTGCGCTTGGTTGATATCTTAATTGAAGTAGATGATTTAGGACCTTTTGTCCTATCCCTGCAATGTTTTTGACATTTCTGGAAGACTTAAGAAAAAAAAGAGAATGTTAGGCTGCATAAAAAAAAATTCAGCTTGCAGGCACCGCCCGCACCCTCTAAAAGGGGCTGCTGGAAGATTTTTTTCATCATTTTACGGAAAAAAAAAAAGAAGTCCCCGCATCCCCGAATTTTTATAATAAAAAACATTCATATTTTCCGCCCCTTTCTGAAGGCATTTTTTGTGGCAACCAATGGATCGATTTTCATATATTTTACAGTTTTGGAATCCCCAAAAAGTACGCTATCATGCCAAATATTTACTTGAGAATCTCATGAGTACCTGGAATACTGTTGTAACATATCTGAATCTTAACAATATATTTCATATAATGTATACCTATAGCATATGGGGTATCTGATTTAGCGAAAAAAGAAAAGAGACCTCCATCATCACTTGAAATGTAAAAAAAAAAGAGAAAAGTCACCTCCCTCATGGCCTAGAAAATTGATAACAAAATAAAATAAAAGCCTCCGTCCAGCACCATGTTTTTAAAAGAAATTATCTGCAAAGCTGATTATCAATTTTATGCACCCTTACTTTGAACCGACAAGCAAGATAGTTGTGAGAAGTAACACGGTCTTCCTGATTGATGTGTATGGTATATTAGCCAACAGCCATTACCGTTGCAACAGATTTCTGTCTTAAACGGGCAATCCCAGAATGTAATGACAATTGCAATATTTTAGAGCCAAGAATGAAAGATCTCCCCCTAGGACGTACCCTAAACTATGGACACTGTTATCTGTAGTATGTTGGCATTGCCAGCCATGTCAGCTAGAGAGTAGGCCGAGCTGGTGCAGTGGTCTGTTACACATACCTCATGTCAAAAAGAGTCAGTAAAGAATGAACCTATGACACTGTATGATCGTCTTAGCCCTTGGGATATAATCATTAAACTACAGTATACATTTGCGCCTGTATAAATTTTCCCGAATTTGCTAAAAAAAAAAGTACAACTTTGCGTGTATTAAAATTCAAGATTTTTTCAATATTTAGTAATATTACTATACTGGATGAATATTCACGTTCATATTTTCACAGATTTTTCATTTTCACGAAAATATGTCCATTTATAGTAAGTAAGTTCAGACTGGGACACTACCTGTTTATCCTAATCCCCTAGGAAAATGACAATGACAGTGACAATGATTTTATTTCTTTAAACCTTCGAGAGGTACATGAGATACATGGGTCATGGATAGATAGATAGATATATATACAAATATGATACAGAAGCATATGTAATAGTGACATACAGTGAATCAGATATTGAATTACAACCAAGAGAACTGGCACATGTGTTGCAAAGAATATTAGCCTTCACATGCGCTATTCAATGTTACAGTTTTGTCTTCTTAGCATGGCCTATTTCCAAATTGAACCTATTACTATTACTAGTGGATCAACTGACCAAGTTACCCGACAAATCACCACCCAGCCGACACTGGGTACTTACCACCTTAATACCAAAGTCTGCATGCACTCCTTTAGTACGTTTTACCAACTAACCTCATTTCACAAGAGCAGAATGACTATGAACATTGCCTTTGTTTTTTTAATATATTATTTTCCATAATTGACTCAGGGAGCTTATCCCCAAGAGTCTTATGTGACGCCTCTGTGAGATGTTTTTCAGGGGAAATTATAATTTTAGAAACGTTAGGCCCATTGGTTAAAAGTACACATATTCGGATAATTTAAGTGTTTTCCTACCCAGAGATGCAAAGAATATTCTTCTACCCCTACTAGAACCCTCTGAAAAAAATTGCTGAAATAGACCCTTCCAAAAAACATCATTTTTTTCCTCACTGGAGACAAACAAGAATGTACTGGCGTGGACATTTCGTCTACTTGGGCATTTAGTGTTAAACCTTTGTTGAGTCCACTTCACACACTGTCTTTTCCATCTAGGTTATTGATTCAATTTGACTTGGATCAACTTTGATATCAATACAATTGAATAACCTTAAGCATCATAATTTCACACCACTTGAAATGAGACTAACACCACACCATTAATATAGTAGTAAGAACCCTTTCTATTTTTTCAGATGCAGCATCTGTTGCATAGCAACAATGGGTTGGCCAGGCTGGCAAGACTAGCCATTCACTCAGTGTAGCTTCAATAGGGAGGATGAGCGCCATCATCGTAATTTGAATCCTGATCGCATATAAGATAGAACTATCAGGATGAAAGTAGACACAGGACTGCAAAATGGTATTGAGGTGCTACGGCAGGACAACCTGCTTACAGACTTGACACTGAGAGTTGATGGTCAGGAGTTCCGGGTACACAAAGTTGTCCTTGCCTCTGTCAGTGACTACTTCCGTACCATGCTGTGTGGATCGTTGAAGGAGAGTGAAAGTGGCATTGTTGAGTTGACAAAGTTCAGTGTTGAGCAAGTCTCAAGGCTGCTTGACTTCATCTATACTGGGGACAATGAAGTACTAAAAGGTCACATAGATGAGATGCTAGAATGTGGCAATTATTTCCAGGTGGCCAAAGTCATTGAAGAGTGTTCTCAGACTTTAATGGAACCACTTGATGTCAGCAATTGCCTAGAACTGCTGTCTAAATTTCTGAAGTTTAATTTGCATGAGACGGCTCAGACAATACAGAAATTCATGAAGGCAAACATGAAGAAAGTGATAGCACACTACAACCCTGAGGAACTGACTCATGAATGCATCCAGGCCATCCTACAGGACTGGAACAATTCTGAATGGGAATTATTTCAGTATCTCAAGTCCTGGCTTTCTGTAGACTCGGAAATAAGAAAAGAGTACATGAATGATTTCATGAGTCAAGTCAGATTCAAATTAATGACGCCTGAGGAGATAATAGCTGTAAGAGACTCAGTTGAGTACACAGATGGCACCGGGTCCTGGAAAGGTCTTGTTGATACTGCTGCTACATACCACCGGCTGTCGATATACCATAGAGTATTGGACAAATCCTTACAAAGCCAAGTCCGTTGGGGAAAATCCCTGGTCGTCATGGACACAGGTCACATTTCACATGATACGTCACCAAGCCATGTCTTAAGCAAAGACAAACAGAAGAGGAACATTTGGAAAAGATATCAACCTGCTAAGCCACCAGTGGTGAAAGGGGAATATCCATATGTCGTAGAAATCAACAACTTCTTGATTGTCTGTAGTGACTTTAACAGCCAGCACTGGCAGATCTTTGATCCACGTACCTTGTGTTGGTCTAACATGGCAGGACTCCCAAGGCCCAAGGATGACTTTGCCTTGGTCCATCATGGGAAACATCTGTATGTGTTAGGTGGATGTGAGCTTGGGTTAAGGCCCATCAAATATTCAATGAACACCGTTCACCAGTACAGTTTTGAAACCAACACGTGGAGCTATGCTGAGCAGATGCCAGTTGGGTTGACAAAGCATGCAGCCTGTGTTCTCAATGACAAGATTTACGTGAGTGGTGGATTTATTGAAACTAACGATGGAGCAGAATGTACAGCGAGAATGGACAGTCTGGATTTATCTTCCCAGACATGGAGCAGTCATACACCGATGTTGAATGCGATTAGTGGTCACAAGATGTGTGTGATGAAGATAAAGAACCAGACGTCCATCGTCACCATCGATAAGAGATTGGACATTGATATTTACAACCCAGAAACTAAGCAATGGTCAAACTGTAACTTAAGTGTCAGGAGTCTCTCTATGCACTATCATGATGCCTATGACACCTCTGTGAGGAGCATCAGAGATGTACACCTGCGTGAAGAAAGTACCATCGTGGCCAGGGGAAACATCCTTTACCTGCTCAAGGTGTGTGGCCAAGACCAGGAAGACATAACTGATGTAGACCTGGGGTGCACCAAGAGGTACCGTCTCTGTGTCAAGTGGAGGATTCCTGAAAAGGGTCGCGAGATCAAGGAATTCAGCATGGGAGACTTCCCAATCAGCGGACTGATTGAAGAGATAGAGAGTATAGCTGCAATGCTGGCGTTCCCTGCACGGACTGTGACCGTCCAACCTGGGCCTGCCCCTGGTCATGCTCCTGCTAAGTTGTATCCATAACTAATGTGCAGAGAACAAGCAGCAGATAGCAAACATGAAACTAAATTCATACCAAAGATATGAGTTGGTCTATGGTTGCTTATCCCCATACAGTGCTGACAAACATTTTCTCCCTTTTTTATAACAAATGGATTTCTTGGTTTAAAAAAATATGTGCAATGGAAAATCAGTTTGCAATTTCCTTCTTTGTATTTCAAAAAAGCAATGGCATTGCTTTAAATAAATGTAGCTAAGTATAGGCTAGTGTCTACAGGTTATATGACCCTGCAATATTCTGAGTGAAACCTAGTAAATGTAGCCATTGATGTGTTTTTGAAACTGCAGTTATTAGTGTAGGGGAAGAGTATTTCAGTGTTGAGCAGGCATAGTGCAATAAAATTATAGCTTGTGTTCAGCTCTAAATGAATCTGAGACCACTTTTTGCACATCTAGCTCTGCCTCAGATTGGTTTCCGGTGGTTAGAATTTAATTAAGCAGTGGCTTTCTAATAGAAAGCCACTGCTTTGCCTGAAGGAGGTATATAGCTCAGTAATCCTTGTCCCAGTATTTGCCTTAGCAACTCAATACAAGCCCGTTACTAGGGAGGAGGGGCTCATTGGTACGAACGGCCGCCCCCCCCCCCCCCCCCCCATTGCCCTGATGGACTAAACAAGTGACACCCTAGCTGGCATCAGAATTGAGGTAATACGCTTCATATGAGTTTTTACAAGTGTGAATCGGACAATTATTAACATATAAATATTATTAAACCATAAAACCATTACGTTACATCGCTCGTTGGAATTATAGTTGTGTACACAATTTGAGTCCTTATTTGCGTATATTTTTATGAAAATCCACCAAGTTCCACCATACAACAAATGCTTTGACCATAAGTTAAGAGGGGAAGTAGATCAGTGGTAGGGCAGCCTCATCAGCATCTGAGACCCTGGGTTTGTGTCTAGGTTTCTTTTACAAGGTTTTCTGCGTTCTTAAAATAGCCTGGGATTCCGCTAGCCACTCGCCAAATCGCCAATGGCGAATCAAAGTTCATTTTGGCTAATGCTACCTACTAAAAATTCGCCAAATTGGCGAATTGTGGTTGCTGTGACACTAATAATGAATTTTGCTGAATTTGTGGAATTTCGGACTTTAGTGATCCTTTCCACAGATATTTTGGTGAAAATCCCGAAAAATTACCCTAAGTTGACCCTTGCTTAGGGAAACGTTGGAAAAGCTCCCTTGCCAGCCGGACACATGTGTATGCAAAGTATACTGAGTGCCCCCCCCTGGGCTCAGACATTTTTCCTTGCGTTTTCCAAATTCGAGGAAGTGAGGGCCAACTGCAAATAAATATACAGCAAAATATTGATGTTCTTTGGTAAACTTTTTGGGATAAAATTATTGTGCAATACGACCTTAATTATCTATACTGAATAAACAATATTAAGCTTTTATGATTGTTTTGTTGATAACTTACCAGAAAACTCCTTTTTTAAAGATAACCCCTATTTTGAGAAAAAAAATAGTAATTGTCTCGTATGAAAATGATTTTAATGTAGTTTTCTCTTGATATAATGGAACATATAAGGGCAGTTATACATATTTCAGAAGCCTCTAAGTTCGGGTCACAAATTTTACAAGATATGATTTGTTTTATACTTTACATTAGTATTTCTCCTCGTCCGATAGCTCCTATTATCCATCGAAGCCATCATTGCTGTATCAAAAAACAGCATCTCAAATGCCTGTTTGACTAAACTTGGGGCCTTTCTATAAGTTACTTTCTGTGCGCTGGGACATTAAACCAATCAATTCATCAACTAAGCTGCTCCAACTCTGAATAGATGTGAAATCAAACAATGGGAATGTCTTAAAAGGCCTCCTAAATGTACCAATGTCACCGTATGATTGTCTTTTAAATCATTAATTACCCCAGTATACAAAATTGCTCAAGAGATATCTCGAGACGTGTACAATAAGACCGGTGGTGCTCATTTGAGACCTCGCACTGTGTTAACTGTTGAAAGCCATGATATCTTTATTCAAGTAGATAATTCACTAATCCCTGGAATAGAAGACTTAACAGGCTCCTTGCCAACTTGAGACATGTCCCGTGAGGTACTTGATGTACATCTGGACATTAAAGAAATCAATCAATTAATCAAAATTAACTAAGCTACTACCCCCCCCCCCCACTACTGTATGGAGTATGACCTTAGTTGTTGAGATGGCATTAAGCAACTATTATTTGCTCACTTATATAGGTCAAACAATCAAGTCTCATGGAGGAATAATTGGATAGATTATTATTTGAAATAACTACCTCATATATTTGCACTTCACGAAAGGAGGCAATTGAGAAACATGGATTAAATATTAGGAATTTTTCCTATTTCTTTCAGATTGCGTGTAGGATATAACCTTCAGGATGAAAGTAGACACCGGTCTCCAAGATGGCATTGGGACACTCAGGCAGGATGACCAGCTTATAGACTTGACACTCAAAGCTGATGGTCAGGAGTTCAGAGTGCACAAAGTTGTCCTTGCCTCTGTGAGTGACTACTTTCATGCCATGCTGTGTGGAACACTAAAGGAGAGTGAAAGTGGCATCGTTGAGCTAAAAGAATTTAGTGCTGAGCAAATCTCCAGGCTCCTTGACTTCATCTATACTGGTGACACTTACTCTATAACAGATAAACCAAAAGAGATGCTGGAATGTGGGGTGTACTTTCAGATACCAGTAGTTGTCCAACAGTGTACTCAGACCCTTACAAACTCACTCCATGTTGGCAATTGTCTAGATCTGCTGTCCACATTTCTAAAGTTTGGTTTTAATGATACAGCTGAGACAATTTCCAAGTTCATGAAGGCCAACATGAAGAAAGTGATAGCATGCTACAAATCTGAGGAACTGAGTTATGAATGCATCCAGGCCATTGTCAAGGACTGGAAGAATTCTGAATGGGACCTGTTTCAGTATCTTAAGTCCTGGCTCTCTGTAGATTCTGAGATGAGAAAAGAGTACATGAACGGTTTCATGAGTCAGGTGAGGTTCAAATTAATGACTCCTGAGGAGATAATAGCTGTAAGAGACTCAGTAGAGTACACCGATGGCACTGGGTCCTGGAAAGGTCTTATTGATAAAGCTGATGAATACCATCGACTACCAATTCACCAGAAAATATTGGACAAATCGTTACAAAGTCAAGTCCGTTGGGGAAAATCTCTGTTTGTCATGGACACAGGTCATAGTTCTCAACATGATACTTCACCAAGCCATGTCTTATGCAAAGATGAAGAGAAGAGGAACGTTTGGAGAAAATATCAACCTGCTGAACCACCAGCAATGAGAGGAAAGTATCCGTATGTTGTAGAAGTCAACAATTTCTTGATAGCATGCAGTGAAATTGACAGGCAGCACTGGCAAATCTTTGATCCACGTACCTTACTTTGGTCTGAAATGGCAGAACTGCCAAGGCCAACAGTTGACTTTGCCTTAGTCCATTATGGGAAACATCTGTATGTGTTAGGTGGATGTGAAATAGGAGTAATGGAAATACTAGTCCCAGTAGCCTCTGTTCACCAATACAGTTTTGAAACAAACTCTTGGAACTATGCTGGGCAGATGCCAGTTCCTATATGTAAGCATGCAGCCTGTGTTTACAATGACAAGATCTACGTCAGTGGTGGTCTGGGTGAAACCATGGATGGAGAACAGACAGCGAGGATGGACAGTCTGGATCTTGCCTCCCAGACCTGGAGCAGCCATACACCGATGCTGAACGCGATTAGTGGCCACAAGATGTGTGTCATGAAGATAAAGAATCAGACGTCCATCGTTACCATTGATGAGAATTTGAACATGGACTACTACAACCCTGAAACTGACCAATGGTCAACTTGGTACTTTTATGTCAACAGCCAGTCTATGCACTGTCTGGATCACGGTGATGCCAGTGTCAAAAGCATCAGAGATGTACGCCTGCGCCTGGAAAGTACCATTGTGGCCAGAGGAAATGTCCTTTACTTACTCAAAGTGCGTGGCAAAGATCAAGACCGAAAAGGTGTGCACCTTATATACGCCAAGAGGTACCGTCTCTGTGTCAAGTGGAGGATTCCTGAGAACGGCCACGAGATTCTGGAATTCAGCATGAAAGATTTTCCAATCAGCTGGGCAGTGTATGAGAGTGAAAGTATTGCTACAATGCTGGCGTTCCCTGCACGGACTGTGACTGTCCAACCTGGGCCTGCTACTGGCCATGCTCTAGCTAAGTTGTATCCATAGCTCATGGCAATAAACATCAAGCACCAATGATGAACTGTAGTGCACACCAACATAATAAGTATATTGGCCTATGGATTTCTCTTTCCCAGCAGATGAATTTGTTTTACCCCCTGGGTTTCTTTTAAGTATGTAGTTTTGTCAATTTGTATTATTTTTCATGTAACTTATTATCAATACTCCAAGGCCATGCGAAAACAAACCTTATATCTATAGGCACACATCTTTTTCACTTAGATCCACAAATCTGCACTTGAAGATCTGCAAATGGACCAAACCAAGTGAATATACTACATACATTGATACCCATGATAAAGTTATAAATTAAACAACAGAATATGTGCAAATTCCAATTCTTTTGATAAGGAGATGACTTCTACAAGGGGTGATCCACCTTTTATAGATATGAATTTGATTGTTTACTAAGTACATGTATAACAAAAACATGTGACTTGAACTTTGAAGCATCATTATGAAGCATCTCAGGCCTTATCAAAATGTAGATATTTTTATACATATGAACAAATATCAAGAACATTTTACGAATTTATATGGTACTTTGTAAACAGTTATGTGGCTGGGGAAAATCCCTTCCACATCAATGAGGGCGTAAAGATGAGAGATGAAACGTCAGTTTCAGTACTTGGTATCTTTTATTAATAATAATATTAATATCAGAGTACCGGTCACTAGGGCTCAGTATAGATGGTAAGTTGGTGGTTACTGAGATGGTTTCTTGATGATTACTGATTTTCCTCTAGCTGCCCGGGGCTTAAGTACAGGTGCCCGGCAGGTAGAGGAGGAGCCCATGTGACCGGAAGTAGATGTAACAGTGGTTTTCATTGGATAATATACATTTGACATTTGATTGGATAATTATATATTCATGGCTTTAACATGTGGCGTGCGCTGGACCGCGGGTGGGGAGCCTGTGTCCAGTGCACTATGGGTAATAGATTACATAATAGTTTAGCATGCACACGTGGGGGCTTTGTCGCCCAACTCCAGGTGGCCTCCAGCCGGCTTGAGTGGCCTGGCGGTGCCATACTGATTAAGGGTGTCCAGGTTATAGCATTGTCTATGTGTTGACAGTTAATTCTTGGGGTCAACATATATAGTTCACTTGTTGACTCAGGGTTTAATTAACCCTGAGTAATATACACCTACCAATTTTGCATTTTAAGACTATTTTGTTACATAGGAGAATTGTTATATTTCGGTTATCATTCCACATAGAGACATGTGGAAAAACCCATGACATAGGCAAGATCGGGGGACAGCATTTTCCTCCAAATTTTTTCTATAAAACTCAATTTTTCTTCAAAATATTGAACTGCGATCTTCACAAATTTATTTCTCTCTTTCGCTATTATGGAAATGTACTAAACCAAATCTATCACCCGCTTCGGACACCCATAGACTTCAAGGCTTAAGCGTTTTCAACAGAAGATAGAAATGACTTTTTCAGCGAATTTGCCCGTATTTCTCTCTTTCTACCCCCAAACTGGGCAAAAACTGGGCACATTCTACCACCAGTCTACAACACACAACAGAAAAAGTGGGACATGTAAACTGTCAGATGCAGAGAATGAATATAGGTATGATAGCACAAACAAGGGGATCACAGATCACTTCCAAATTTTACAATAACACAGTCCAAACACAGAATACGGGAAAATATCAACCCCCCACACACCCCCTCCCCCCTCCCCCTATTTTCTCCCCACCTCCTCCCCACCTAGCCATAACTATAATGAACCAGGAGAGGTGGAAGTGAGGCTAGCACATGCCACACCTCGAGGAGTGGCGCCACTGGTACTTCTTGTACTGCGCGAGATGTCAACGCGTGCAGACGAAATTGTACCACCCGTATCTCTGCCGTTTATCGTCCGATCGACTCGCTTTTTGATAGGGACAAAAGGCGGTACATGCCCACAGCCTGCAACTGTCGCTCACACCCACCTGCACACCCACACCCACCTGCTCTCCCACACCCACCTGCTCACCCACACCCACCTGCTGGCCTGAAATGGAATAACATACATGTATGACACATGACTTGAGGGTGCTTTTTAACAAGGAATTCATTTCTGGTGCCAGAATTGACCAATGAATGATGATAAGGGAGTACTATATCTAAGTACATGATAAGCTCCAGCTCCAGCTTACCCTGAGTCATCTGTGAGGCCACTCACACGCTCAATCTTTTGTGTATAGGTGAGCGGTCGGTGCCTCATCGTCTGGAGGGGCTGACCGTTACCTCTTGTCCATGGGATAAGGGTCTGCTTGTGATCTATGGATTAATTATGTATGTGGGCAAGTTAGGCTTGGCTTAATGAGTAATAGGTATGTCTGACGTCTAGGTGTACTTTGATGGACATATGGATTGAAAATATGCATAAAGTATTGTGCGTATTACAATTAATAATAAATATGAATATTAATAATCATAAATCATAATTATGACGTAATACAATTGATGAAGGTATAATAAGGGGTTTTGTGGCGTGACAGCTACATCGAGATACAATTGTATGAAATGGTCATTATAAAGAGGGTCATTATTCAGTTCCTTATCATAGATGAACTAGTTTTTGGTTCAACAATTCTGTCAAATATCGTCTCTTAGCAGGATAAGTATGAGAAAAGTGGATGACCTTGCTTATACTTGATATTCTATATTTGTTAAGAACTCTAGAGGAATAAAGCTAAGTAACGTCATCTTTGTCAAGTTTTGTTTCTATTGTTGGTGTTATTCACATTTTATTAATTACCAGTAGATAAGACATTCGATATGATAAGCACACAGTACTGGTAACATATAATTGAACTGACATGCTGTGGTAAATCAACATTTTTAGCTCATTTCTTGTACCTCAGGTCTGACCACTTATCTCATAGATGTGATCATCCATTGATGCGATCACTGCTGTATTGTGCAAGCAGCATGTCAATACCCGTCCTACTGCGAGGCAGACAACCACTATTCATGGATGACTCCTCATTTACTTGAGGCAGTCCCGTAGGGTACTATGTACACCTGGATTTTAAACAAATCAATCAATCAATCAAGGGGTCGCCTCTATTACACTAAATACATGGGGATTACAGCGCCTCAACTTGTCCAGCTTTGTGCCAGCGTTACACTAACTCACCTTTACTGGGATCAAAATGTGATACTTCTATTATTATACCAACCCATTTGGTTGTTGGCTGCATATAAGGAATTATAAATGCATACTATTTTTTCATGTAGACAATTTAAATTTACCTATATTGTACAAGAAATGGCATGAGAGGAAATTAGTGAAATGCATAAAAGATGCACAAATACAGATTTACAAGATACATCATGCCGATTTATGATTGATTCTGTCATATACACAAATGGTCACAATGTTATGATTTATTTCGCAACTAACTTAGTGAATGTAAATTGTCGCCTTCTACTATATTACAATCACATAATCATTTTGTGGTTGATCGTCAAAAAATTGTGTGACATCGCGTGAATATAAATCTATTTATACAACAAGAGAACAATCACTTTGCAGTGGTTTAATAATTTCTTCTTTTGCATTCTTTGTAGGAGTTTTTGCTCAATCCACCACATCTACGGTTTATCCCCTGGTGCTGTCACAAGCCATCAAGATGAGAGAAGACACAGGATTACTAGATGGTATAGAAGCCCTCTGGCAGGACGAGCTCCTGTATGACTTCACTATAAAGGTCCAGAACAAGGAAATCAGAGTGCACAAGTATGTCCTGGCCTCAGTCAGTGACTATTTCCGTGCCCTACTAAATGGGTCCTTGTCAGAGGATACAACCGACTCAGTTGAGCTGAAAGATGTGAACGCTGATGTGCTCTCTGATCTGATCAAGTACATCTACACTGGTGACAGCAGTGCCATGAGTAAGAGGCCCAAGGAGATGCTGGACCTGGCGGTCTACCTCAAGATGCCGAAAGTCATCCAGAAATGCCAGCTGATGACCGACGTGACTAAAGAAAACTGCCTCGACCTGCTTGACAAATTCAAAACACTCTCATTACAGGAAGGAATTGACAAAGTCACTGACTTTATTGAGCTAAATTCTGTGGAAGTTCTTGAGCATTACGACACAACATATCTTACTTACAATGCACTGGAAATCATCCTCAATAACCTGGAAATAGCTGACCATGACTTGTTCCTTGTGATCATGGAGTGGATCTGTGGAGACAATGTGCTAAGATATAAGTATGTGAAGGATCTGATGGATCGCGTCAATTTCCATCGGATGACTCCCGAGGAAATAACACACATAGAGGAAGAAATGGTGGCCATTAAGGCAAGTCGACAGGAGTATCTTGACGACATCATGGAGTCTGAAGCCGCTCATATCATTCCTGCTGAGGGCAAGGCATTCATAATTGAACTGGTTGAAAACATGGATGTCTCCTGGAAAGATCGCTATGAGAAGGCATACATATATCATCGTCTACCAATTCACCTGAAGATCCTGAACGATTTAGAACAAACTAAAATAGAGACTGAAAAGTCCTTGGTCGCCATCAATGTGAAGCAGGATTCTGAAGGATTATCGAAATTTTCCGTTTTCTTTCAACATGAGGTGGATGGCAGGAAGAATGGGTGGAAAAGCTGCGAGCCTCTGGAGACACCCCGGTTTACTGGGACTGTACCATTCACTATTGCTGTCAACAACTTCTTGATAACATGTAGTGAGTTTGGGGAAGATCAGATGTGGCAAGTCTTTGACCCTAGAATGCTCACATGGGCCAAGATGGCAAGTATGTCGAATCCAAGAGATGCGTTTGCCATGTTGCAGCATGACAGGGTCCTCTATGTGTTGGGGGGATGTCTCGCATCCAGCTCAGGTACGTTCTTCACTGATACAATTGAGGAGTACAGTTTTGACACTGGCACTTGGAGCTCTACAAAGAAGCTGCCAATCCGACTCAAAAACCACAGTGTTTGCACTTTGTATGATTGCATCTACGTCAGTGGTGGGGAGATCAATACTAGGAAAGGGTCAGTGGTGTCAGACAGACTCGACTGTCTGAGTCTCGCTACAGGAACGTGGGAAACCAAGGCAGCCATGTTGACACCAGCCACAAACCACAAAATGTGTGTGATGACAGTAGAGGATAAGGAAACCATTGTTGTCATCGACCGTCAAATGAGAATCCAGTTCTACGAACCGTTACACGACCAGTGGTCTACGTGTGACTTTGCCATCAACAAACACAACTGGTTAGGCCCTCCAGAAGGGCTTGACACTGCTCCCGATGAGGTCAAAAACCTGCGCTGGGGCCCCGAGAGTCGGATGTTCGTTGACGGTAACACGGTGTTCTTTGTGAACCTGGAGGGCCAGCAGCAGTTGTACAGTGAGGAGACGCGGCACTTTGCCTACACGGCCGGAGCCCACATCTGTGTCAAGTGGGTGGTAGGGGAGCAGAACAGGCACGCCATAGAGGAGTACAACTGCAGCCCCTTCCTCACCTTCTACTTCCAGGATGTGTGTCCTCACACCCCGTGTGCTCTCCCACTCAACGTCATATACGGACCCGTGGCATTCCCACACAACCTCGTGGAGTTTAAGCCGCTAGGACCTTGTGGTCCAACTTGCCCGTTGTAATGGGACAATAACACTGAACATCATATATATACGGACCCGTGGCATTCCCATACAACCTTGTGGAGTTTAAGCCGCTAGGTCCTTGTGGTCCAACTTGTCCTTTGTAATGGGACAATAGAAATTCTCCTCTCGCATTGAACTTTATATACAGACCCATCGCATTCCCACATAACCTTCAGGGTTTAAGCAGTTGGATCCTTGTGGTCAAATTTGCCCTTTGAAATAATACTGAACATCATATATGGACATGTGGCATTCCCACTAAACCCTGTGGAGTTTAAGCCATTAAGATAATGCTGTGGTGTATAAGCCATTAGGACAATGTTTTTGAGTATAAGCCGTTAGGACAACGTTGTGGTGTATAAGCCATCAGGACAATGTAGTGGTGTATAAGCCATTAGGACAACATTGTGGTGTATAAGCCATTAGGACAATGTTGTTGAGTATAAGCCATGGGCATTCCCACACAAAGCTGTTAGGACCTTGTGGCTCAACTTGCCCATTGTAATGGGACAACAACGCCGAACATCATATATGGACCCGTGGCATTCCCACACAATGTTGTGGTGTATAAGCCGTTAGGATAATGTTATGGAGTATAAGCCATTAGGACAATGTTGTGAAGTATAAGCTGTTAAGACATTATTGTGGTGTATAAGCCATTAGGACCTTGTGGTTCAACTTGCCCGTTGTAATGTGACATTAAGAACTTCTCCTCGGCTGCCCAGCCAATGAATTAAGGTAGCACAGAGCGGGTTAAGTTCAAAATCTTTTTTGGCAGTCAAGTTTTCAGTTCTGCTGTATTGATTTTGTATTTTACACAGCAAGAAGGCTGCACAGTCCCTTTGATGATAGCTAGAACTTAGCGTAAGGTACATAGAATTAGTATTATGTATACCTAACCATTTAATGAGCAATTATGGATACACCTCATGGATTGTGCCTTGTGTTATATCCTGTAGGCCTGAGTTCAATGAAGCAAACAAGATCTGCTATTGTTATGAGGATGCATATCTCATAGATTGGTATATTGTTGTACCCATAAAGTGGTATATACATGTTATTGTAGTAGTAAGCATTAGGTTCATATTTCAGAGGCTAGTCTAGTGAATAATTCTTTGCTTTTAATACAGTAATGTATCATTGCTCTATTGGACAAAGTCTTAGTTTCACCTTCCTAGTACAACTGAATACATTGAAGCTCAATACAACTGTAGTCATGTTAAGAGTAATTTAGTGAATTTCGCTTGATAGGCCCATCATGTTCAATATATTCAATGAATTTTGCTTGATATGTTAATTAGGCCAAAAAAAAGAGGTTTGTTCCAGGTAACATGGGCAGAAAATGTAGGGTGGGTAGGTCAGATTCTTTTTTTTAACATGAAAGTACTAGCTGGCCGGTCCGAAGACCCTAAATTCTCAAAAAAAGGGTAAAAATACGGAAATTTCTTCAAAATTGCATAAAGAAACATAGGGTCGGCCCTGTTTTGATAGGGTCGGTCGGGTGACCTGAAACAAACCTCTTTTTTTTTGGCCTTATGTCAAAATATATGACCTTATTAGATGTAGTTATCCCACATCCTCTTATTAGCAGATTTATACCCAAAGCCAAAATGACCCAGATTTTGACCCTAATAATCTATTAATTTCTTGTGTTCATGATATTTTTCACTGTACTCTAACTTGATACGTCATACAGTCAATGAATTTCACTTTTGATGGGCTCGTTACCTTTGCCGTGCTCAAAATATCATGTTAGACTAATTAGGGCAGAGTACACTGAACAAAATATTATGAACACATTTCAAGAAGTTTATTTGGCCTAAATGTTTTGGGTGATTATAGGCTACAAGTTCACCAGAGAATTGGGGTGTGTGCTTGTAAGGGGGTGTCCGCTTATTACATTGAATACAGTAAATTTAGTTAACAGGCATCTTCTTGTTTTATTTTCTTGATTCATGTAAAGATTCTGGTTCTTTTACTTAAGAATTTCTATGCAATATTTACTACCATCAAAAAGTATATTTTACGAGGGCCTAGCCTAGCGCCAGCAAACCAGCTATCATTAACCTTCTCAAGTTTTACATTGAAGTGAACCTGGGTCTAGTTGACCATATAGGCATAACAAGTTCAACTCTAGCATAAAATCCACCTGTGGGATATAAGTGTTTGGTCCCTAAATGGTCTATAAAATGCCCAACAAATGGGCCAACTCTGCATCTTCTCGCTCCGCAAGTAAAAATAGTTATTGCAACCAAAATATGAAATGAAAAAGTGTGCCCGCAGTGTAAGTTTCACTAGGACTGTAAGAAGGATGTCTAATCTGACCATCCTGTTACTAACTACATGTACAGGGTTGCCACTGTCAGGGAAAATGTCAGGGAAAATGTTTTTCGTTCCAGGTCAGGGAAATGTCAGGGAATTTCAGATTTTTTGGCAAAATGTCAGGGAATATAATATTTTCTGACAATGTCAGGGAAAATAATATTTTGTCAGGGAAAATCTTTGAAATACCAAAAAAGTCACCTGTTTTCTCTGAAAAGAGCCTGTATTTTACTATGATTTTAAGAGAGAAAAATATCTAAATCCTCAAAAAGGAGGGGGTAAAAATTTTGCGCGCACGCGATACACAAAACCCCTGTAGACCATAGGGTGGGTCCCTGAAAGGTAATTAGAATATAAGTTTCGTTCCAGTGATGGGGGCACTACCTTTTGAAGGTGGATTCATATAGCTATTGCCCATACCAATCTGAGAAAAAAAGTTCTTTTCTCAAAATCCTGCAGTTTTCTCGTACGGTGAGGTCAAAGGTCAAGGTCACACAAAAAGAGGGTCGGGCCAGAAAATATACTTATCTCCTAACTGCTCATTTAATATAGATCTGACCGGGCTAATATTTTACATCAAGATAGACCCATATAAGACCTTATTCCATGAAAAAGGAAAATGACCTTGGCCAAGGTCAAGGTCACTGTTTTCAAGGTCAAACATTGAAATATGGGCAAAAATGGCTCTTATGCTTGCTTTCAATAGCTCTGTTGACCTGGATGATCAGCCTAAGTATCACATTTGCTGTTTAAATGATGCTGAGATGTCATAGAGACATTTTCTATCTGGAATTTGTGAGAAATGTCTGGTGTTTCCATGGCAACCGGTAACCGTCTCTTTTTTTAAATATAATTAATGGGTGAAATGAGAAATCACTCATGGTGACCTCTAGAGCTTAATAGTAATAGAATCACTTAGATATCTGGCATGTTTGTAGAGTCTGATGAGTGTTATATATTGAGTCCTTGATATGACCTCTACCAAGGTCAAGGTCGTTGGTTCAAGGTCAAATATAGGAATTTTTGGCATATTTTGACATATTTGGTATATATAGTTATACATGGTGTAGTAAGAATGCAATTTATATATGGCCATTAGTTGTTTGAGGTGGTTTTGTATAGCCAATGGCACTAACAACCATAGGCCAAAAGTTCTCCACTCATAAGATTGTACTTTTGTCATGGGATTAGGTCAAAGGTCAAGGTCACTCAAAAATAGGGTCTAGTCAGAAAATATACTTATCTCATAACTGCTCATTTGATATAAATTAGGCAGAGCTAATATTTTACATCAAGATAGACCCATATAAGACCTTATGTCATGAAAAATGAAAATGACCTTGGCCAAGGTCAAGGTCAAAGTCACTTTTTTCAAGGTCAAACATTGAAATATGGGTGAAAATTGCTCTTATGCTTAGTTTCCATCACTCTGGTGACCTCGAATATCAGCATAAGTATTACATTTTCTGCTCAAATGATGCCGAGATGTCATAGAGACATTTCCTAACTGGAATTTATCCTTGATAAGTCTTCTACCAAGGTCAAGGTCATTCTATCAAGGTCAAATGTGGGAATTTTTGCCATATATTGACATATTTGTTATAGTTAGACATGATGTGGTAGGTTATAAATTCCTTAAGGTGCTTTTGTATAGCAACCAACCATAGACCAATAGTTCTCAACTTAAAATATTGCATTATGTCTCAGGATTAGGTCAAAGGTCAAAGGTCAAGGTCATTCAAAAAGAGAGTAAGATCAGAGTATACATATTGGCTAACTGTTCCTTTAACTTTGACAGCAAAGATTATATGTCAGGAAAGACCTATAGTACACCTATTTGTATGAGAAATTAAAATGACCTTGGCAAAGGTCAGAGTCACTCTTTTCAAGGTCAAACTATGGAAATCAGGGAAAGATTGTTATCACAGTTGGTTTTGATTGCTTTGGTGAACAAGAATATCAACATCAGTAAAAGCTTTCATGCTCAAATAAAGCTGAGATGTTATAGGAACACTTTCTTTCTGCAACTTATGAGAAATGGCTCATGTTTCCATGGCAACTGGTAAACAATTCATTTGTTTGTACAGTTAGTAGCTAAATTGTGAAGTGCTCATGGTGACCTGTAGAGCCTAATAATGAATAAATATCTTAATATGGCATGTATATAGAGCCTGGGGAGTGCTTTGTATTAAGTACTTTATATGACCTCTAGTGAAGTCAGGGTTATTGGAACAAGGCCAGTTATAGGAATGTTGCCATATTTGCTATAGTTAGAGATGATGTAGCAAAAATGCAATGTTACATATGGCCAACTAATTCCTGGAGGTGGTTATATGTAACCAATCCCATTATACAAAAAATGTTATACAATGTTATATAGTTGTTCTCTATGGGTCCTTATTGTGGCAAAACATTATTAAACATTAAAAGATTTATTTTGATGTAAAATAATGTATTTTTGTTAGCATGGTACTACCAAGCAACAGGTCAAAAGTTATTATTTCCACTTTTGATATTGACAGTACTGGGCATGTCTGGCATATATATAGACAGGTGACAGCTAACCTAGACTCCCTTGTCAGTGCTGGATACAGAACCGTATAACTATTCAGTATACATTTATAGACATGTTATCACAGCGTAGTACTGAAATGCATGAGTCAATGTATTTACAACTTAAATTAAAACAAATTTCTGACCTTTCTTGCAAATTAGTGGAAAAAACTATTGCAGTAACCTAATAGGTAGATATCCCTTCTAAGGGCCTGTGGATGTACCAAGTTGATTCTGTGTTGCATTTAGAAGAAAAGAGGAGTTAAAGATGTATATTGTACATATATCTGTGCGCTTAAGACAGCCCTTTATACATAAGTCACGGGGTGCCTGTGTGAGTGAGCACCCTCCCCCCTCCCCTCTTCCGCCCCCCCAACAGCTTTCACACTCAGCCACCGTGTAATGTGGTGGGGGGGGTGTCTGGGACATGCAGAGCATCGCGCTATAGCGCTACATTATATGTAGAGACGGCATACATCCTGATATAGCCATGGACAATACCTGATAGCCTGATGAGTGCCTTGTATCAAGTTTCCAAGGTAATCTTTACCAAGGCCAAGGTCATTTGAGCGAGGTAGAATACCATGCTTTATTTGGCCACATTTGGTATATCTAGATATGAATCAGTACATATACCTATTATGTGAATTCATAAATCTTGATCATCATGTCACAGGAAAAATAGTATTAGAAGGAATTTACTATAAAACTGAAGCTATATGTGAGTCAGATCACCAGGATCAGGGCTAAGTAAAAGTGTTGCTTATACACAGGTTTTTATTACTACCAGTGCCTTTGGCATTGGATTTAGAACCTTTCCCCATCCCTGAAAAGAAGAAGAGAAGTTTCTAGTATAGGCATATTTACCCCTCCCTCTTGGTTCCACAAAAAGGCCCCCGCCCTCTTACCTCCGCAAAGGTAATGGGCAAAGGCTAACCTCTTAGTCTCAAGTCAATAAAAGTATGGGTGACCATAAGAGCGCAGGCCTGTACAGGGGGGGGGGGACTTGGGTTAATTTTTTCAATTTTATTTGTATCTATGTATCTTGATTATATTGGTTGATATCCTCTTCTAAGGTTGTGCATACACATGTAACAGGCACTCCGTCTGATTTCAAGAGGGGGTTCTCTATTGTGCACTTGAATGCCAGGTCTGTTACAGGGGTAGACACTAACTTTTTCAGCTGTGGGCCACCCGGGCCCGTAGCTCCAGATATCTATGGGCCCGGATTTTCAGCTGCGGGCCAGGAAATTAATTCTACTTTTTTCAAAGAGAAAATAAATATATATTCCTGATTTATCTATGTTAAGATAAGACCGAATTTCCATATTTGTTCAAGTTTTTCTCTTTCCAACGACATATTACATGACTATGCTTCCTAGGTACATTCCACTCAAATATGTTGCCAAATTTCTTGTGGGCCACCCGGGCCCATGGCAGGGCAATTCTGGGGAAAACTACGGGCCCGGACCTAAAACTACGGGCCATTGGCTCCCGGGCCAGCGTTAGTGTCTACCCCTGCTGTTAGACATAAGATAACGCACCTCAAAACAGAATTGGTGAATTTAGATATAAATATTGTTATTTTTTTCTGAAACATGGTTAAAAGACCAAGATGATGACTTTACAATTAGTTTTCGAAGGTACAACCCCTTTAGGCATGATAGAATCAGTATGTATGCTTTATCTGTTCCTGTCAAGCACCTCAAGCTTGATTCAATGGGGTGGGTAGTAGCGGCCAAACTAATGGCATTTTATATATAAGGGAATAAAACAGAACTATAATTATGATTTCCAGTCCCCCATTAAGGCTTATATGATTCCTCAAAGTTAGGGAGTGGCTCATACGTGAGTTAGGCTTATACATGAGATTTTACAGTAGCTTGTGTTGTCATGGTAAACACGATGCAATAGCTAAATTTTAGATGGCTTACAACAAGTGTCTTTTCATACCCTGTACATGTTATAAAAAGAAAACCTACACTTGCAAAAAGGATGGTCATAATGAGGTAAATACTCCAGAAATTACCCCCCTTATATAAGAAGACAGTGACATTTTAAGATTAAAGGAATTGTCCGCTTACCCCATGTAATCCCCCCCCAACCTACCCCAATGAGCTCGCCACATAAAAAGAACATAAGAAAAACTTTATCAAGCTACAATCATTTATATTTATTCAAACATTATGCATTGAACATGACATAGGCATAAAATAATCTTATATGGACCCAGTATAATCCATTTCCGAATTTTGTGTTAGACTTGCTAATAAATCTAAACACACAGGTTGGTAGACATTAGATACGTATCCATCACTGTACGTTTTGGCTCATCTCCGAATGGAATAGTCAGGCAATAAATCAGTAAAATCTTGAAGAGAGTGGGTGTTTTCATCCCAACCCATGCCCCCAGTGCTGGTCTAGCAAAGACCCATTGTTCTGTGATGACAGATAAGGCGTTGCAGACCCACCCTTGGGGGTCAGTAGCCTAGTATATCTAGCTGTTCATGGTATCATGGTCACACAAAATGTACCAGTTAAATGGTACGCCCCAGAACAATGCACAGTACTATTATATTGATACAGTCTGATTGAATAGACTCTACCAAGGTAGTAGTATGTACCAACAACTTAGTCCCGTCCCCTACCTGATATTGGGGATGGCCTAATTTTGCTGCATACCATTGAATTAATAGTATTCACGAAAGCTTATTGTTCTGTGGGGATCTTGTTTTGATACATTATAGTGAAATCATTTGCTCACTCAGTTGATATTGACATAAAGATGTTGGTGGGTTAACTCAAATCAATACATCCCAAGAGGTAATAACATATGCCCAGGCCTGGCAAATCCCTCCTTTAATACCTTGCGGGGGAATAACAGGATGAGGGCTTTTTCCCCCTTGATTTTGGTTCAGAATACATGTAACATTATTCTCAAGCAGGAAATTCAATTTGCGAATATCCAACCATTATTTGCGGATAATGATTAGTACATATACAGCTAGACAATATAGCTAGCTAGGCATATGTGAGTGGGTTTGTATATAAGTCTTATATTTCGTGATATATAATGATTTAAATGGCAAAATATAGCCAAAATAAGGCATATTTATATGGGAACCCCTCTCCCCGTTCACCCATCCCTTACCTACCCACCTGTATTATATCCAGCACTGGGAGATCTCCCCTTGGAGGTGCAAGTCGGGAGCGGCCCTTATCTCTATCAGCGGCCCTTATCTCTGGGGAGATAAGGGCCGAGCGGCGGCCAGGCAGCCACCTTAAGTGGGGGGAAATCTCCCTATGCTGGTTAAAATGCCAGGGAGGGCATTTCTACCCGTGATGGGGAATGCCCGGCATTTGCCTAGCCTGATGCCCAGATGGTCAATTAAATTCAGTACATCTCACAAACCCATTGATAATCACAATCCATATTAGTATTCCATAATTCATTGGCTGTCTCCCTACCCTTTGAATTTTGCCAGAATCATTTCCATCACCCACTAACATATATATTTAAGGATAGCAATATCATACAGACAGTCAAATCAAAGTTTATTAGCAGTTATTGCTGATAGTTATACAGGCCGGTATGGTAGAATAAACTGATGAAGTTGCATTTAAGCCATATATCACACATTTTTAAACACCTATAGATCAGGGGTCACTGGACAAATTTTCTTGATTCTTTTCCGCTATATGGGTTTAGATTCTTCCTCTTTAGGGCAGGACCCTGGTCGACACCCAGCCCTGCAGATAATGCAGATGCAGATGAAGACAGCGGATGTGACATTTCCCCAAGTTGGTTATGTTTAGGGTTTTATGACCCTGTAATGATTCTTTTTGAATGTTTTTGTTAGGAACAAATGGAATTTTTCTTTTACCATCTCAGCATGTTTGAACCACAAAAACTCAAACTATTAAATGTTCCCAATCATTCCTGGTTACAAGAGCTAGTGAAACCAAATATTTATGCCTTTTTTTCAGAATTTGACCAAGGAAAGAGTGACCATGACCTTGGCCAAGATCATTTAAAGTTGTATATAAGTCTGATCCTGACATACATAATCTTGGCCTGGCACTGTCAAGATTGAAAGTGCATCTATGATATTTATTTACTTTTTTGAGTGACCTTGACCTTTGACCTCATCCTGGGATAAAGCTAATATTTTTGGTCGAGGACTTTTGGCCAATGGTCCGTATTGCCATTGACTATAAAAAACACCTTCAAATGGCTATGTACAACATTGCATTCTTACTACATCCTGTCTAAAGCAAATATGGCAAAAAGTTTTATATATGACCTTGATAGAATGACCTTGACCTTGGTAGAAGACTTATCAAGGACAAATTCCAGTTAGGAAATGTCTCTATGACATCTCGGCATCATTTGAGCAGAAAATGTAATACTTATGCTGATATTCAAGGTCACCAGAGTGATGGAAACTAAGCATAAGAGCAATTTTCACCCATATTTCAATGTTTGACCTTGAAAAAGTGCCCTTGACCTTGACCTTGGCCATTTTCATTTTTCATGGCATAAGATCTTATATGGGTCTATCTTGATGTAAAATATTAGCTCTGCCTAATTTATATCAAATGAGCAGTTATGAGAGAAGTATATTTTCTGACTAGACCCTATTTTTGAGTGACCTTGACCTTTGACCTAATCCCGTGACAAAAGTGCAATCTTATGAGTGGAGAACTTTTGGCCTATGGTTGTTAGTGCCATTGGCTATACAAAACCACCTCAAACAACTAATGGCCATATATAAATTGCATTCTTACTACACCATGTATAACAATATATACCAAATATGACAAAATATGCCAAAAATTCCTATATTTGACCTTGAACCAACGACCTTGACCTTGGTAGAGGTCATATTAAGGACTCAATACATAACACTCATCAGACTCTACAAACATGCCAGATATCTAAGTGATTCTATTACTATTAAGCTCTAGAGGTCACCACGAGTGATTTCTCATTTCCCCCATTAATTATATTAAAAAAAAGAGACGGTTACCGGTTGCCATGGAAACACCAGACATTTCTCACAAATTCCAGATAGAAAATGTCTCTATGACATCTCAGCATCATTTAAACAGCAAATGTGATACTTAGGCTGATCATCCAGGTCAACAGAGCTATTGAAAGCAAGCATAAGAGCCATTTTTGCCCATATTTCAATGTTTGACCTTGAAAACAGTGACCTTGACCTTGGCCAAGGTCATTTTCCTTTTTCATGGAATAAGGTCTTATATGGGTCTATCTTGATGTAAAATATTAGCCCGGTCAGATTTATATTAAATGAGCAGTTAGGAGATGAAGTATTTTTTCTGGCCCGACCCTCTTTTTGTGTGACCTTGACCTTTGACCTCACCGTACGAGAAAACTGCAGGATTTTGAGAAAAGAACTTTTTTTCTCAGATTGGTATGGGCAATAGCTATATGGATCCACCTTCAAAAAGTAGTGCCCCCATCACTGGAACGAAACTTCACATTTCAGTTGCTTACCCTACGGCCTACTGTTGTTAAATAATGATCACTCGCTAAGTAGAAGATAACTTTAAAAAAGAGTGCATATTAATAGTTGGAGGGCATTTAAAAACATTGGGTTTATGTCGTGATTGTCAGGGAAATTTGATATAACGTCATGGAAATGTCAGGGAAAAATCAGGGAATTTAAAACTACCTTGTCGGTGGCAACCCTGATGTACCACTCCTGGTGGAAGAACCCAATGTCACACACTTCCGATGGTATACTTGTGGGCTTAATACTGATCCATTGTGCCGGGAAATATATCCTTTCTTGGAGACCCTGTGGCTCTTTTGCAGTGATGAATTTCTGTGCAGAATACATCTCACAAAGTAAGCCATGGTTATTAAATCTCAAATACAGATTTTTCTGTTGGCGATAAGGTTTAATTTGGTTATTAACAGATTAACAATGTTGAGCTAAGTTATAAGTAGGTGATACTTACAAAGTAATACTTACATCTCTACCATGATATATATAACTAGCGCAAATCTCGCGTAGAAGCTGTGGCTTGTACGAGAGTCAGAACCCAGTGCGGCTTATAGGGTCCTGCCAAGTTAGAGGTGAGGCTTATACGAGGGATTTTGCTGGCATAGTAGAGTATTAACTTAGCAATTTTCAGATCTGTGCAGCCTACAGGATTCTCACAAGTTAGGGAGGCAGCGTATACGAGAGGCTTATATGCGAGAATTTACGGTACTATGAAATATTGCGTAGGAGTAAGTCGTGGTGACCCCAATGTTGTAAAACACAACAGAAACACCTGTCATATACTACCCAAAGTTACCAGCCAACCAAACAGTTTATCTACAAAATGTGAGATAATGGACCTGGGTTATTCTGTGATATACTGGCCTCATAACAGTCACTGCTGTATTGGGCAAGCAGCATATAAATATCTGTCCTAATACTGCAAGGCAGACTACCACTATTTGTGGCTGACTCCTTGCCAACTTGAAATGTATGTCCAGTAAGGTACTTGATGTACGTCTGAACGTTAATCAAATCCATCAATCAATCAAATTATAACAAAGGTTTTGCGATTTTTTGACTACCTAACCAATAACCAATTCTGAGACAACCTTGTTCTTATAGCATGACGTTGAATTACATATCCTGCTTATGACTTGTTCTATTTAATATCCCTCTCTGTTCCCAGGAATTGTAACCAAGTGCATAATGGGTTATTTCATTTGTTTCAGGAGTTCTCTGCACATTGTAAAGGAACAAGCAGAGATCCTGCTGATTCAGCACACCATAATGATTGACATGGGCCTACCAGCGGGTGCCAAGTCCCTGCCCTTTGACTACACCATTGAAGTCGAGGACCGTGAGTTCAAGGTCCACAAAGAAGTCATGGCATCCGTCAGTGACTACTTTAGGGCCATGCTGGGAGCATCTATGAAGGAGAGTAAAACTGACCGAGTTGAGCTGAAAGAAGTCAGTGCTGAGGCTGTGTCCGCCATCATACAGCTGATTTACACTGGAGATGAGACCCTGATAGATAAGGACACACCAGAACTGTTAAAATGTGCAGTGTATCTGCAGATCCAACCAGTGATAGCAGGCTGTAAACAGAAGCTCATTGCTGATATCGACGAGGAGAACTGCCTTGAAACGCTGACCTTGTTCATGACACTTGGTATTCAGGATGACGCTAACACAGTAAGAACCTACATGAAGACAAAATGGCTGTCAAACTGCAAACTGGAGGAAGAGCCATATGAAGTTCTTCAAATTGTCATCACGATGTGGAGGAAATCAGAAATGGAGCTTTTTCTAGTCGTGAAGAACTGGATTGATGTGGAAGTTAAGAAGAGGAAACAATACCTGAATGAACTCATGAGTCAGGTGAGATTCTCACTCATGACACGCAAGGAATTGTCAAGGGTCAAGAAGTATTTCATTTATAAGAACTCCACTGGTGCGTGGAAAGCTCTTGTTGACAAAGCATCTGCATATCATGACCTGCCAATCCACCTAAAGGTGCTGGATGAATCAGAACAATCAACAGCCAGAGGGGATCCAACCCCTGTGATGTTCACAGATCAGTTTGAATGCACATTTTACCGAGTCAAACATCCACGCACAATGTATAGTCTGGATGAGGACTATCAGTGGATAGGGCATGTAAATGAGGAAAAGGAGGCCCCCCACTTTGAAGACGATATTGAGCGGATCATAGTTGTGAACAATTTCTTGATTTGCTTCCCTAATGCATATGAAGGAAGTGCAGAAGGAAAACAGCAAGACTATAAGGGTTACATATTTGATCCTCGTACAAAGTCCTGGTCAGTCCTTCCGCCCATGTCCTACCCAAAGTCTGTCTTCGCTGTAGTTCATCACGACAAGCACTTGTACGTCCTGGGTGGATTCGGGTCAGCAGGATACACCAATGAAGTAGAAGTGTACAGTTTTGAAAGTAACAGTTGGAGATTTGGTACAAAGCTGCCAGTTGCTGTAGCTTACCATAGAGCCTGTGTATCGGGAAATGCTATCTACATGAGTGGAGGTCAGGAACATCCCGGGTTCAATAGCAATGGGACCAGAATCAGGTCTCGGGAGGGTTCAACGAGATTTGACCGATTTGAAATAGCTTCTCAAACATGGGAAAGCCTTCCACCTCTGTTGCACACGATAGCAGATCACCACATGTATGCCATGAAGATCCACAACAAGGATGCCATTGTTGTTAGTGATTCCTCTGATGAGGGGAATCCCGTACTGGTATATGACCTTGCGACCAATCAGTGGTCACAGTATCAGTGCATCAGCCCAGCTTTTATGCAGGTATACTGGTATGAGCACGCTCATATGTCTATGGGTGGTATATATCCATGCAAAACTTTCACCTATGCCAGGGGAAACACAGTCTTTAGTGTGCACTCGGAGAAGGATTCGAAACTGGACCCAGACAGGCCAGTATTCACGTCCACACGTTGGGATATCCCAGAGAGTGAAGGGAAACCCACTGAAGTTAAATTTGCACCTCTACCACTGCATGAGGATTATTTTCATGCTAGGGGGAAGATGTTTGGAGGCTTGCTATCGATGCTGCCCAGCACAGAGCGCATGAAGTACTTCTATGAGTTCCTTGAAGATGAGTAACGATTCTACACCCACCACTCTCCAGCGTTAGGTCCATGAAGCTACAGTTCCCACTAGGCTGACTAGGAGTAACTGTTACCTCTTTAAGGGTGGCATGTCGTCAGGATGTTCCCATGTAGTGTCAGCGCATTACTTTGCTCTACTGGTTCATGACATTTGTTATTTAGGATGACACTTAACACAGTTAAGAGATATTATATTGTTCTGTAGCACACACTTAAATGATTTCATATGAATTAGGACAGAAAAGAAATATTGCGATTATTGTATTATCTTTATGATACCAAGTCATTGGGATAGTTGCTAAGTTTTATATGTCTAGCTGTAGCAGATAGATGATACCAAGACATTAGGATTAGCCATGCTTTATATATTCATATGTAGTACTTCTGGCATACATGTAGTAGTCTAGTTTATCGAGCTTAACGTAGGTTACTCCCATGTTGTGTGGCCTACAGTTTATGAGGTGCTTTTCCTGCTGGCCCCAACTCACAGTCCACATATGAGCAAGTTGAGCCAGCAAAGATAATAGAGAGAACCTTGGTATTCCAAGATGCCCACTGTAGGCCGTAACAGTCGGTAATATTTACAACCACCGACATAATACAGTCTAGTAGTAGTCAGTCAACTGTTATATAGTCAGTTCCAATACTGGACAAGTCATTGAAATAGTAGCCATGAATATTACATTACATTTTATAAACAATTTCATATATCCAATCAATGGTTTAAGTATCCATTCATTTAAGCGGTCACTGAAGTATCAAATAAATATGATTCGAACTGAGTCGCTATTTTGTAATTAATTTTATGGACAGAAAAATGACATGATCATACAAGGAATTTATTGGTGTTGGCCAACCCTTACACTTTGTGCTATGTCCAGTTGAGTAAATATACACCAGACCTGTAAACTCAGTGAATAAAAACTCCTAAAATGGAAGATTTGTTTAAAAATATTTCTGTTATTGTGTCAGACACCTAGCATGGGATTTCTTGGATTTGAAAAAAAAAAAAAAGTGTTTCTATACTTAAATACTCCGCCTGGATGTTTGGCCTTATGTTCTTATTGTAGGTTATATGCCATATTCCTCTACCTCAGAGGAGCAGGAGGTCATGTACAGCCCTAGCAGAGGCTTCAGAGGCCCTACCCTGAGGCTTTGCACATAACCTCTGAACCTTATCGGGAGGTTATGTGTATAACCTCCTCAGAAGTTTATATGAATGAGGTCAAGTCTGAGGGGATGTTTATGGGAACCGTTGCTCATGACTGCAGCACTCGGAAACTGAGATACTATAGACTATTTAAAGTAGTAGTATTTAATAAATCACACATTACTTTGTTCTATCGAAAGGAAGACGACATACTACATTAACAAGAATTGCGGTTGTTGCCGCGTAAAAAATGCCTCAGGCATTTTTATATGCGGCAACAATCGCAACTCTTGCATTCGAAGGAACATAATGTCTACATGGTTGGTATGTTTGAAGAGGACCCATTCAAAACACGAAATAAGCAGGGGGGGGGAAGGGTTTTCAGGGGGAAGGATGTTATTACTTCAAATATGGTAGTTCCTATGAATTCCTAGGGTCCATGTTAGGGGGGTAGATATGATTATAATCAACATCAGGGTCATGGAAATGTGTGTTGCTAGGCAGATAAACAATTAGGATAGATGTTGCTAGGCAACCAGCTGTATTAGCAACAAACTAATAGAACCATTGAATTCCTTGGGTCCATATTAGGGGGGGTAGGTATGATTATAATCAACCTTAGGACCATGGAAATGTGTGTTGCTAGGCAGATAAACAATTAGAATAGCCGTTGCTAGGCAACCAGCTGTATTAGCAACAAACCGATAGAACCATCCAATTCCTTGGGTCCATATTAGGGGGGTTAGGTATAATCATAATCAACCTCAGGAACTATCAAAGGTTGATTTATATTATTGTTATCACATAACATAAATTTGTGTTGTGACTCCTTAATCCAAGATGGTGGCACAATCCAAGATGGCGGCGCCCGTTCTGACTTCTGGAAAAGTGCAAACATCATATACCTCGTTCTGGTGGTGCCTGGCGGCGCCACCACTTCGGCATAAAAAAATGAACAGTGCAAATGCAAATACAATGTAGGCATAATCTGTATCAAATGAGTTTAGTTCGCACACTAGCCCATTAAGTTTGGAGTAACTCATGCATGCTCATAACAGGGTTGCCACCGTCAGGGAAAATGTCAGGGATTTTTTTCCGTTCCAGGTCCAGGAAATGTCAGAGAATTTCAGATTTTTTGGCAAAATGTTAGGGAAAATGAGGTTTTCTGAAAATGTCAGGGAAAAAAGAATAGTATTTTGTCAGGGAAAATCTTTGAGATACCAAAAATAGTCACCTCTTATGTTGAAAAAAGCCTAATTTTACTATGATTTTTAAGGGAGAAAGAAATATAAACCCTCAAGAAGAAGGGGGTAAAAACATTGGTTTTATGTTGAGATTGTCAGGGAAATTTGATATAACGTCAGAGAATTTAAAACTATATTGTCGGTGGCAACCCTGCATAAGGAAGGTAATGTCAATCAATGAATGAACCTGCTGTAGATTATGAGTTTGGGACAAAATAACCTGCTCAGTGATGCATTTGAATCTCGCTGGGAAACTGAGATACAGTATAGACTCATTATTGAAGTAATAGGATTTAACATTTATAGTCTACCAGTATTTAAACTTCAGCAAGAATATGTGTCAAAGTCGTGATCAAGAACACACTGCGCCTGAATACAAAGCTATGGATTATGTGAGGTGGTATAGTAATGACATAGGCTTGTGCTGACATGTCCTGAATGAGGGCATTTCAAATGTTTATTTTGAGACGACCAATATAGTTTTCTGTACACTTCACAACCTTCCCTTCTTTAAACTTGATTTTAATCTCATTACAGGAGTTCCCATCAAACTGCTGGACAGCAAAGGATACACCATCATGGAGCTTGATGATTATGCGGGAGTAATGAAGGGAATCCGGTCCTTTAGGGAACAAGAGGTGTTGGTAGACTTCACCATAGAAGTACAAGACAAAGAGTTCAAAGTGCACAAAGTTGTCATGGCCTGTGCCAGTGACTACTTCAAGGTCATGCTGACAGGAGGTATGGTGGAGAGTCAGACAGACAGAGTGAGACTGGAGGGACTTAATGCTCTTGCAGTATCTGACATGGCAGATTTTATCTACAAAGGACGTGGATTTTTTGGCACTAAAGCAAGTATAGAAGACCTGACAGAATGTGCTGTATATCTGCAAATCCCAACAGCCATTCCAGTCATCATTAGGGAAGCAGAACGTAGAATGAGTGATGATTGGGCAAGCTGCTTCCAAATGATTTCTACATTCCAGAAATTCTCAGTGAGTGATGGTGTTAAGAGGGTTCAAGAGGAAATGATCTCCAACTTTGATAAAGTCCTTGCTATTTGGATACCAGAGAGAATGACCCACCACAATGTGAAGAATCTGATAGATGTGTGGCAGAACTCAGAATGGGATCTGTACCTGACCATCAAACAGTGGGTAGAGGTGGACAGTGAGAGCCGCCAGCAGCATGTCAGCCACCTCATGGGGCAGCTACGGTTTGCCCTCATGACACCACAACAACTGGAAGCCATTAAAGGGAGCGCCCTGTACTCTGGGTCTGATGGTGTGTGGTATGGAGAGGTGAAGAGAGCTCTAGAATATCATAACCTTCCTACCCACGTTAAGGTTATAGATGATTCAGGACAAAACACGGTGAGAAATGAATCCTACCCATTCTACTTTGACCAAGATGCCCAGATAGTTCATAAAGTAAGGCGAGACAAGTCTTGGAGAATATGTAAGGCCTTAGACAAACCAGAATTTGATCGTGGACTTGAGACATTTATAGTAGTTGACAATTTCCTCATCATATGTGAAGAGTTTAGAAACCAGAAATGGCACATCTTTGACCCTAGAACCATGAAATGGTCGTCCATGGCTAAACTGGGGACACCTAGATGTTATTTTGGGCTAGTCTACTGTAACAAGCACCTGTATGCCCTCGGGGGCCTTCAACATGATTCTGACCCTTTAATGGAAACTGATATTATTGAGAGATACGATTTTGAAACAAACTCTTGGTGCACAATCTCAAGCAAACTGCCTCGTCCTATGTTCCTGCATGGGGCCGCTGTGATTGGTAGTTGTATCTACATTGCTGAGCGTCAACCAATGGTGGGACGTGTCTATTTGCCACCAACACTGGACTGCTTTGATACAGCCACTGACACTTGGGAATGCAAAGATCCACCATTTCACTGTGAATCTTACCAAGGACTTGATGTCATGAAGATTCGTGGGGAGAATGTCCTTTTTGTCATGTCAGACTCTAGTGATTGTGGCCTGTATATCCTGTATTACTCTCCTTCGCAGGATAAGTGGTCGACCTGGGACTGTGACAAGCTGAATGAAGACGATGATGCCCCATTGTGCTGGGATTCTTCTGTTCGTGTACAAAACAACCCACAGAACCTCTACTTACTCAACTACATGGATAGGTCACTCAAAGATAAAGACATAAAACAAAGAACTTATGATTCTTATGAATCATGGACTGATGATACATATGCCATAGAATGTCAAATAGAAGAGGTCCTCTGGAAGAATTCAGCATCAAAGTGTCATGTAGAAGAAGGTCGCGAGGGAAGCTTCAATAGACTAAGGTTCCTTGCAATCCCACCCCAGCCCTCTATGGAGATGAAGTGACCCTCTCTCTGCTTCATTATGTGATCATATGTGGTAGAATCCTGCTTGTCTCTTCAGGTCATGGAGGCCTGTGGAGCTCAGTCAGGCATAAGGAGATGTTGTGATGAAGGTAGCTACCATGAAAGCAAAATGTGTACTGTTAGGTTTGGACTGCATAAAAGGCAAAGCAGTACGTGTTATATATTGAGGAGATATATACAGTAGTAACTGTATATATGTCAGGGTTACCTTACACATGCCAATATGCCCATATGATGTGTGTTTGTATACAAATGTATACATGGCTTGCATGAAGGTGTAAGATGGAAAATTATAGACATACTAGAATGAAAAGTTCAGTTTGTCTTGGTGATTGAAATATGAGACAGATGAATGATGCTTACATTTGTCTTGATTGATATTTGTACATGAGGTAATGAGGTTCGGTGGGACATTTATAAGCCACTGTCTATAAGACATTCATTTTGGCGTGGAAGAGTACAACATGGAAGTAGCATGCAGCTATGGCCAAGTTTGGTACATGTATTGTGTCAGAGAGGTTCACTAGGATAGCCTCAGAGTGTCTAGTATGTTCATTCCTCAACAGATATTTCTGTATTGAGACTTTCCTCTTTGTAGACATGTTGTTTGCACTACTGTGTGTTGTTTGTTCTATTCAACCTGAAGTTTAGATGTAATGTTACATTGTTATTGAATATAGTATGGCTACTGTTAGGTATATATGTTCATATCCAGTTTCTTTGTGGACGAGTGCCGAAGCGTAACTACTCAAGCCGTGATACATGTTCATATCCAGGCGAAAAAACATGATTGGTCTCAAGACTCCTCCCTCTGTTCTGTATTTTATATTTGCATATTTGTATTGGTAAAGTCGTAATGAAAATGTATCACAACTGCCAAATGTTTGTGTATGTTGTCTGTGGTGCATATGCACTCTGGTATGACAAGTAGATGAGACATAAAATGTACTGTTGATGTATGGTATTGTATTAAAGTAAAGAGTCGACTCAACTTCAGGCATTTATCTTATGACACAGGATATAAAAGGGTCTTGTGGAATTCCAGCCAGTGGACAGGGAATTAGGTCATTGTATGACTACATTATTCCTCAGTATGATTATAAGAGATACTTGGAGAATATTTACTTTCCTATTGCTCAATATCACAATTACTCATTGGTTACATTTCATGATTCCTCTTTACATATGATATTGCAGTGTTATAATCCATTGTGTTTTCCATAATATCTTACACAATACCTAATATCAACGTTGAATATTTTAAAGTCTCTAAAGCATTTCAAATGCAAAATGATTTTGCCTTTCTTTCTCCTAAAATACCACAACAAGCAAAAAATGTTTTTAAAATACTATTAATTCTTTTGTAAAAGTCACGGCTAGTCCAACAGTGGCCAAATTTATATCCAGGTGACGCTTATAGGATTCTCTCAAGTTAGGGTGGAGCAGCCTATATTTAAGTATTAATTCATTAAAGTGGTCCCTGAAGTATCAAACTGCGCCTATCCCCTGATCATGGACAGAAAAATGAAATATCCTGTCTGTTTCTCATATAAAGAAACAATTGGTGTTGGCCAACCCTCACATTAGTTGAAGTAAAAACATTTTGTACTATGTTCAGTTGAGTAAATATATACTAGACCTATAAACTGATATATCCATGAATAAAAGTGCCTAAAGTTGAAGATTGGTCTAACTTTGTTTCTGTTATGTAACTAATAGTTGACATCTAATCTTCCAATCCTAATATTTTTGTAATCAAGACAAACCTCTCTCAAGGAAGATGGAGGATAGTGTCTTCACATCATATCATGTATTCTTTTCTTACACAACAAAATGGTTCACACAGGGTTTTCTTCTCCCCCCCCCCCCCCCGCCACCCTTCCTCATGTGTGACACTTGTCTTCTGCTACTCTACAAAAATATTTTTCCAGACAAAACCTAATCTAATAACAGTGTCTTGCCACTTACCATGTATGATATATTAGAGGATACTTAGGTTCTCCCAGTGCCCAACCTGTTAGCACCTGATTTGGTGTCGACCAATGAAATCGGCATGGCGACGTGGGCATTTTGGCGCTCACTGACATGTGCAATTTAGGTCTCTGTGACATTGGACATTTATTAAAATTGACATGGTGACATGGCATTTAAAAAAATTGATGGGACATAGGGACGCAATTAAAAACATGCCTTATAAGCCCCTGCCTACTTTTAGAAAAATCTATGACCTTAAGTTTTCTGGCTAATGTGAGTTTTATGAATCATGTGCAGTTTTACTGTACTATGATTATCCATGATGAAATAACCATTGGGATGAATAATAGTGTAAAACAATGTTTTCTATTGGTCCTAGGTATTTGTGTGAGTGGAGCTGAAAGAGGCGACAAGATTGAAGTCAAAGATGAATTTCAATTCAACGATGGATATTGGGTTGACAAAAGGCATCCGCAATCATTGGAAACAAGAATTATTGGTTGATTACACCATTGTTGTGGAAGATCGGGAGTTCAAAGTGCACAAACTAGTCCTGGCATCAGTGAGTGACTACTTTGAGGCCATGATCTGTGGCTCCATGAAGAAGAGTGAGACAGACAGGGTAGAGCTGAAAGGTCTGAGCCCTGACGCTGTCTCCAAACTCATAGACCTCATCTACACAGAACAATACGACATCCTCACCCAGAACACGGCGGAGATCCTCGGGTGTGCCGTGTACTTCCAGATGCCGGCTGTGATACTGGAGTGCAGGAAGATCCTCCTGAATGAACTCAGTGTTGACACATGTTGCCACCTACTGTCAATGTGCCAGCTCTACTCGTTTGATGCAGAAGTGAAGGCAGTCAAGTCCTTCATTAAGTCTCATCTCCATCAAGTAGTCAACAACTGCAAACTCGAGGACATGTCGTACGAAGGTATCCAAGGGATCATAGACGGTTGGGGACTAACCAAATATGACTGGGAACTGTTCCAGTTGATTAAGCACTGGGTGCAGGCTGACTATGACAACCGCAAAGTTCTGCTAAACGACCTCATGTCCCAGGTGAGGTTCTGTCTGTTGGAGCCGTGTAAACTAGATGCCATTAAGAAGATGAATGTCTTCATTGAATCTGATGGTTCTTGGCAGGAGCTTGTAAGAAACGCTGAGAGATACCACAAGCTCCCAAGCCATCACAAAGTTCTGGATGAGTCCCAGCAAACTCAACTTCGGGGTGATGCAATCCCAGTGTATTTTGTCAAGGCTTGGGGGGAACTGTGGTCTTCTTTGTATTTCAAGAGAAATGCATGGTTTACTTACTCATTTGAAACAGTGCTGGAGTACAGGGAAGTGAAGCCGATTGTACTAGAGCTGAACAACTTTGTGTTTATATGTACGGGACACGACAAGGATCAAGTGTGGCACATCTTTGATCCAAGGAACGAGTCTTGGGATGAGATGGCCGGGATGCTCACCCCGAAAACTGACTTTGCTCTTGTCCACCATGATAACAAGTTGTACGCACTGGGGGGCCACCTGGGGTCATGTGACAACATACAGTCTATGACGGCTGGTGTAGAGCAGTACGATCTGAGTACAGGCACCTGGAGTGCCCTTAATAAGATGCCTGCAGCTGTGGCCAAGTGTGGTGCATGTGTCTACGATGGCTGTATCTACGTGTCTGGAGGGATGCGGCAAAGCAAGGGCCGAGGGAAGAGGAAAAGGTATTCAAGTTCAGCTGACCTGGATTGTTTAAATACAGCGTCTGGTGCATGGGAGAAGAAAGCTGCCATGTCTAAGAAGGTGTACGATCACAAGATGCATGTGATGACGCTTCACAACCTGAAGGTGATCGTTGTCATCGACCAAGGCTTCAACATCACCTACTACCACCCACCCACCAACCAGTGGTCAACCTTCACCCCGGAGTTCTCCCCAGCAGATAAGTATGAGTATGAATGGTGCGACGAGTCTGTGTTCCTTGCAAAGGATAACTCGGTGTTCCTCGTGAATGTATCAAGAAGCGTTACTCGTCGATCCAAGAAGAGTGATGATGAGCATCGTCAGCGCTTCAGGGATTGTGCCCACGATGACGACAACAGTGACAGCTGGAGTGATGCGAGCGACGACTCCGCCCAAAAAGAGACAAGGATCATTCTACAATGGACATTCCCAGAAAATGGACACCTTGTCTCAGAAGAAAGCAGTGAGAAATGCATTTTCCCCGGCTTAAAACGTGAACCGGCAAAAGATTTCTTTGGTGTCTTCCTTTCAGTGCCCATGTACATGATGTAAGATCAGACAGTTTGATGATGTAAGCTTTTAAAGACCATTGATCATCACTGCAGGCCGAGTTACCATGATTTAGATAATGGGATACATGTATTACTAACCGTGACCGTACATGAGACAATTGACTTTACAGTGATATGCCACTAGCAAAACATCATTCATGTAAGAGCTGTAATATTCAATCGTTACGGACCAAGTTCTTATGGCTGAAAGGGATATTACCACTCATGATTGTACATTGTGCAGAGCATTTCAGGGATGCTGCTAGTAAAATCTGTTGTAAAAGCTTGATACTTCAGGTCACAGTGTACCCAACGCCATCTTGAATACATCACAGTAAAAATGATGTTTCTAGGTAGCAAAGTTATGGCCTATAACACTTTATGCTTCTTGTGCACTTGTTACTTCTAGAAACATTATGTTGTTGACACAAAGATGTCAGAGAGGTTCACTATGATAGCCTCAGAGTGTCAGGTGTGTTCATTCCTCACCAGGTATTTCTGCATGGAGACTTTCCTCTTTGTGGACATGTTGTATGTACTACTGTTTGTTGATTGTTATATTCAACCTGAAGTTTAAATGTTACATTGTTATTGAATGTAGTATGGCTACTGTTATGCATGTTTATATCCAGTTTAAAAAAAACAAGATTGATACTCAAAATACTAGCAAACTCAGCCCGTTTCTCTCTGTTCTGTGTTATGTATTTACAGATGTATTGATGTATATATCATAGGGGGATGATCACACAAAACCAGACAAGTTGTGTACAGTTGAGTTGGCAAATTTATTCGGGGTAATTTTAACATCGAAGTAGTGGAGGGTGAATCAGTGGTGTTGCGACGTTTTGATTCAATTAATGAATCTTCATCAGGCAATGAACTCTAGCGGCTTTTATGAGCTTATGTATATTAAATGATCAAAATACAAAATGGCTAGTATAAACCTATATTGAAAAGATATCACAAACACTTGATGCATTTCATTATCTTTGGTGCATTTGCGCTGTTGTAAGAAAGTAGATGAGACCTAAAATGTATTAGGCTTCACAGGAATAACCAGTATGAATGTATGGTATTGTATCAAAGAGTTAACTCATCTTTCAGCATTTGTTTTATGACAAAAGGAATCAAAGGGTCTTCTGGAATTCCAGCCTGTGAACACAGGGAATTAGGTTATTGTAGGCCTACATTGTTCTTCAGTATAATCATAGGGGATACTAAGATGATTGCGAGAAACCAAGTCAATATCACAATTACTTACCATAAAACCTCTCTGATAAGCCGACCTCCCTTATAAGCCGACCCCCCAGTTTGAGAGAATTCTATGAGCAGATGCTATAAGCCGAATCAGGCCAAAAATCTCAAAAAAGGTTGGCTTATGAGAGAGGTTTTACGGTATTGGTTCTATTTCATTTTCTCTAATTCTCTTTAGATGTAAAATCTCAATTTTATAATCCATTATAGTCACCATAATATGTTTTATACAAGACTTAATAAGGGAGTGCTCATTTTTTAACAAAAGGGGGGGGGCAGTGAGATTTCGCGCGGAGCATGCAGAATCTTTTCATCCCCCCCCCCCCTAGAGGGGTCCAAATCTTTTTACCTCCTCCCCCTGCAGGCCAAAAATTTCACGCGTTTGCGCCCCTTTGTAGCATAGTAATGCGCGGGCTTTTTTCCTCAAAACAGGTTGAATTTTTTTACCCCCACCCGAGAGGGGTCTAAATACCCCCCCCCCCCCGGTCAAGGGGTCCAAATATTTTACCCCCCTCCAGGAGATTTATGTAACATACCAGTAATTCTTCTGTAAAGATCTGTAAATTCTTCTGTAAATTCTTTTGTCATGGCTTGCCACGAGTGGTCAAATTTATAGCCCAGGTGATGCTTATAGGATTCTCCCCAAGTTAGGGGGGAGCGACCTCAGAGATTTGTCTCTATAATTGTATATTTGATGTCTACCTTTCTTATTTCTTCATTTTGAGAAGAAAATTAGAAAAAAAAGAATACTGTAAATAATCATATGTCATATTGATGTCTCATGTATAGTTGAAACTTGTGCATCTACTGTTTGACATTCCATCCTGATCTGTTCAGCAGGCTTTGATGACTTTCTCACTTTGCATGACTTAAGCAGACTAAAGAAGGTCTGTCTGAACACAGAACCAGTCATACAGTACAGCAGGAAATTGATGCTGTGATTTATGTAGCTCACTCTGTAGGCAATCTCTATGTAGTTCTCATTGATGACATCATCGCTTATTCCATGGTATTCTGCTATTGTACGTATCATAATCAGGACCCGTCCTGGTAAAGTAGTCACCACAAAGACAATACAAACAGCGAGCATCGTGATAGTCAGGTTGGTGGTCACACTGGTAGGTTTTTGTTGTTGTGGTGCCTGATACCTAATCCTAAACTTCCTCTGAGAGTGGATCTTTTTCAATGTTAGTACATTTAAGACTGAGATAACACAACATGGAATAATGCTGTAGACAAATCCAATAAAAACTGAGTACAACATTTCAAGCAGAGATCCTGATCCAAATGTGTTACAATCATACATTGCATCCATTTTGTGAATGGTACTGGTGAACAACAGTGGAAGGGCAATGATGCACGCTATAATAATTAATATCAAAATCATGAAATATAGTTTGTTTCTTTTAAAGTAGATGTGTGCTTTCAAAGGGAAGAATACAGCAATTGCTCGCTCAGCTGATATCAATACAATTAGCCAAGAAGAAACATTAGATGCAATGTAAAAGCCAAAAATACTTGTATGACAAACCCACACTGAGTAGGACGGAGGTAGTGTGCCATAATATGCATGCATGCTGTCTTCTGCTACAGCAGCAAACCAAAGTGATAAGTTATCAAAAACAGCAAGGACCAGCAGCAGGATCATGAAGACAGAGGTCCTCATGAGGGAGCCATACACTATCACAATGATAACGAGACTGTTCAGTAATGTTCCTGTTCCATATATTATTAGACTTATAATATCGATAACTGAATATTTGAAATGCTGAGACTCAAAGGTAGTTGTTACATTGGTTGGAGTACAGTTCATATCATAATGAATCGATTCGTTTTCTATGGTTTCCATTTTAATGTAGGGCTGACAACAATGATGAAACTATCTAGTGATAGAGGGTATTGTTTTTTAACTTCTAGATTAAAGTGGTATAAAAACCGGGCGTATCGCACTCACAAAATACTGTTCTAGTCCACTTTGTGGTTAAGTGTGAGTGGTGAGAATGCCCCTTTAAAGTGGCAGTTCCAAAATCTGTGTGACCTGAAGTTGGATGTGTCGCATCTCCTCTGGCCAGGTCCTCACGATTGTTTATGATATTTATTCCAGACGATAAGAACAGGCAGGATTGACAATGGGCCGTCTAATTAATAAAACTCCAAAGGGTCTTTACCACTATGTAGCTCTCCTAGCTAAACTATCCTAAAACTGCAGAAGAGGATGAGCTGCTCCTTCATGAGAGTTTGAAAGGGTCGTGTAAATGCTTTGAGATTATGGTGTCTTATCAATGTTATTGAGATGTTATATTTTGATGCGGAAACCCTTGCACGGTCAGACAGGCATTTAGAACCAGACCGAAGGTGAATTTGTATATCTCCAAGCAACCACTGTTGTGATCTTTGTGTTATGGAGTGTCAAAGTATAATGAAGTGGTGGGCGATGGCTAAATTCGACACGGCAATTTCTTGTATTCGATATGAGGCCTAGTGACATACAACATAAGGCTTGAAAGGATAGTCACAGGTGACTTGAGCAATTCTTAATATCGACATGGAACATGGGCATAATTAAGTGACAACAGCATGTGACATGTTTTAAAGAAAAAAATCAACATGCGACATTGGGACCCCCATCCAGACCCCCAATGTAGCCATTACTCCTAGACACTGATACAATCAGTGACAATGACAGATGTGCTCCATTAACAAACTGCTATGGTACTTTAACCCTTTAAGATTCACATAATGCTTTTAATGAGATCATGAATGCAGCCCAGGCAAGTAACTCTCCTGTACTGCATTGAAGCATCATGTTGACTCTAAGGATTTGAAAGATGTTGATATATACTAGAAGAGTGAGTTACTCGCCAGGATTGCATTCATCCATTTTTTTTAAAGTTTGAAATATGTTTATTGTCTTTGAAAAAGGGCATGATACATTAATTTTACTATGTGGCACCGAGGGGTTAAAAATGATTGATAGTGACAGGGACTGATGAACACAGGGACAACTATTGGATATGGAGATGTTTAACGTTGATCTTGTATGTAGACCTTGTCCATTAGACCAGAATATGACATTTCCCTACTATTGATCTTATTCTCTGGCTGAACCTACAGACTTTATGTAAGTCATCTGTGTAAAAAAGGCAGAAAATATTCTAGTTGTCGACATGCTTCAATTTCTTCCACTTGACCGATAAGCGTATAACTCACAGAACTTGTTCTTTATATCTTCTCAGTTTAAATATTTGAACCGATTCTGAGAAGGCAAATGACATATTTCGGTCAAAATGCACAATGGAATAAACCTGTTCATTTATAATGTGATGAGGCAGGTTGGCGCAGAGATACAGCAAGTGCCAAGGGCGAAATATCTGCACCCAGAGATTGCAGAAGATGACATTTGACAGTGTGTGTACACAGCAGTGTGTTACATAAATAAACTGATGTGGTGCATTATAAATGTCAATAGTCTCTGGTAACACTTGGTGTCGATCTGTGAACCAGGTATACCGTAAAAGTGCACCTGTGCATTTAAAAGCTCTGAAACAAAAGTTTACAATTAATTTACTTAAATTAATCGAAATTGTGATTGCCTAGGAGTTTTCAAAAAGTCAATCTACTAAAATGGCTGGTTAGTTGTGTGAATATAAACGTTTTCATGGTGCTTTAATTTTCATTTTGATGTCTTGTTGCTACTATTGATTGGTAATATTACAGTTGTGCTGAACATGATTTGGTCAGATTTGTTGATGGTTAACATATAACAGGAGTATTATTTTAATATCTTTGTTTTGATTTATTGCAGTTCCCGAAGGACATTACTGACACAAGATGGAGGACACGGGGCTACAAGGTGGTGCGGCCGACCTCAGGGACCAACAACTCCTGCTGGACTACACACTCAAAGTCCAGGACCAGGAGTTCAGGGTGCACAAGTTTGTACTCGCATCCGTCAGTGACTACTTCCGTGCCATGCTGTGTGGATCCATGTCAGAGAGTATAAACGACATGGTCGAGCTGAAGGAAATCAATGCTGAACACGTGGCAATACTACTCAAGTTTATCTATACGGCCAACTCAGATTATGTTGATCAGAATCCCAAGGAGATGCTTGAATTGGCAGTGTATTTCCAGATGCCAAAAGTTATGCAAAAATGTAGGCAACAACTACTAACCATCCTTAGTGTAGAGAACTGTTTTGACCTGCTGTCTACGTTCGAGACTTACTCTATGGACGCTGAGGTTAGTGAAGTAAGCCATTTTATAGAACATCATGTCACCGATATCCGTCGTCACTACGGACTTGAGGAGATGCCGCCTAATGGCATGCTGATCATGCTTGACAACTGGGATTACTCAGAATGGGACATGTTTGAATCTCTCTTTAATTGGATTGCCGTAGATTTTGACAACCGTGCAAATTATGTTGATGATTTCTTGAGTAAGGTCCGATACTCCAATATGACTCCTAAGCAGCTCAATAAGATCACGGAGATGGAGTTACTGCAAGTGGACTACGGACCATGGACTGTTGGTGTCCGAGAGGCTGACGAATACCACAGACAAACAATGCTACACAAAGTTACAGATGTTTCAGCACAGCAGGAACCAAGGTTTGGGAAGGAGCCGTTCGTGATGAATCTAGGCGGGTACCGTCATGGAAAAACAAGCTTTTGTGCTGCGTCTAAATACGAGGACAAAAAAAGTGATTGGTCACCAATGAATGCACTTGACACTCCTAACGTCACAGGCAAGATTCCCTTTGTGTTAGAAGCCAACAACTTCCTGATCACATGCAGCGAGTTTGGTGAGAACCAAAGCTGGCAGGTATTCGACCCACTCACTCTAACTTGGACCAAGATGCCTTACATGCCAAAACCCAAGGATAGCTTTGCCGTGGTTTACCATGACAAACACCTATATGTGTTAGGAGGTTGCACTGACAGCGATGGCAGGTCTCTATCAGATATCATTGAGGTTTATGCTTTTGAGACAAACATTTGGAGTTCTGCCGTGCAGCGGATGCCTGTCGCTGTGAAAAACCACGCTGCATGTGTCCTCAACGGTAACATCTACATCAGTGGTGGAGAGGTCACTGAAGGGGAAGGCCTGTCTCCGACAACTAGATTAGATTGTCTAGATTTGTCATCCATGACATGGACTAGCAAAGCACCTCTGCTGACAGCAACCGCCAAACACAACATGAGCAGGATGATCATCGGTGATCAGGAGGCCATCATCGTGATCGATCAAGAGTTATGTGTTCGCCATTATAAGCCCGCTACAGACCAATGGTCTACAAGCGACTTCACAATCATCAAACACTTTGAAGATAAATGTGATGATGACTTTGATGCTTCAGAGAAGGATGTCTTTAACCTGAAGTGGGGCCCTGAGACTAGGATCCTTATGAGTGGGAACTCCATCTACCTACTTAAAGTGTGCGGCCAGGAGTTGGTGAATCTCTGGCATTGGCATAGCATGGAGCCAACGGGAGAGCGGGAACTGGAGGAAAGTACAACACTTTGTGTCAAGTGGAGAGTCGAGAACAGTTCTGAACTCACCATCTCAGAATTTGCCATGGGTAGTTTCCCCATACACCAAATGCCCAACGTGCCCTATAATATTCTCACTGGAGTGGTGGCATTCCCTAGAGACATGTTCATATACTAGACTTACCTTACAGTAGTTTTCTATTGAACTCGCGGAATGCAATACTCTTTTGTTTTTTCAGCTGGCCATTTCTTTGGCACACATGGGATACCTCTCCCACTTGTGAGGACATACGTTTAGAGCGTTATCTTAAAAAGACAATTAAGACAGTTTTAACATTAGTTCCTGCAGTGGCCACCTTACCTTCTACATGATCCGACAGATGGTAACATCACCCTAATCTATTACAACCACAAAAATAAATTCCGGTTTTGGTTGGTGAACCTATTTACCTACCCTAACGTCACCCGTAAGTACCAAAAAAAAATCAAATGATTTATTTTTAATGATTTAAGCAGGCTTGCACACGAGGTGTATGGCCAAGAAACACTTCCGGTTCCGATTGGCGAACCCTTTTACCTACCCTCACCCTAATCTATTTATTTTTTATGATGGAAGTGGCCCTGCGTAAGATACTAAATTAAGACTTTAAGACTTAAGTTTAAGATAACGCTCTAAACGTCTGTCCTCTCACCTGAGAGAGCTATCCAGTATTTGCATTTCTTTGTTTCGTTGGTATTTAGGTTTAAGATACTCTCACACAGATGCAGATGGATCTGGAGAAACTGGTATAGCTCTTTAGGTTACCAGCTTTACTGATTTAATGCCCTCCTGCCCTCTGATTGGCTGATCCCGGAACCAGCAGCAAGGACTTGTTATCCTGATGGTGCCTATTTACCAGAGATTTTACTGAAAAGCATGGACCAGTGTGTCTGTGGTAGATCTGAACTAGTATTCAGCATGGCCATATTGTGGTGATCACTAACTGATTAATACTGTTAGGTACCTTGATTTAAAATTGTCAACAAATTTGTTTGTGTCATTGTGTATGTTTTATAGTAAAAACATCAAAGCATATTCTTTTGGCTATATATATATTCTCATATAGATGTGGATAACAGGTTAATCGATTCTCGTATTGAGTTCAATATATATACGCAGGTTAGTTACAATAAAACATAAAAATGAACATACCTCAGTTGTTCCAGTAATTCCTCCATTATGTTCTTGCATGACGTGTAAACACAAATAAGATGTTCCATGAACATCTATCAAACTAATACATAAAATGCATAGGTTCAAGAAAAAAACATAGAAGTTATGTATGGCATTCAAAGTGGTTCGTTGGTATATGAGTAAAAAATACCATGCTGTAATAGTTAAGCGCCCATAAATTTGGAAGCACTTATATACCCCAGGGCTTATATACAAGGCTGGTGCTTATTCTAAATACCATGGTGAAACTTATTCATAATAGACATAAAGGAGATGACCTCAGTGACTAGATCCTAAATTCCTTTTCTATTTCCCACGTAGAAGTCTCAAAACTGTCAGCCAGGTGATGAAAGATAATATATGTGAATATACATGGGTCCCCAAATTATTGACCATGTTGATTTTTAGAAAGGTACCGTGCCGATTTTTTTCTGATAAATTACGATCCATTTTCCATGTCTGTCAATTTTTAAAAGGGCCGTGTCAATGGTGTCGATGTATTGTCACGACAATCTTAACTACCTGTACATCACTCCTTGGCTAGCTTGTGTGGTGTTCAGAGTAATAAAGCATAGTGAGATTTTTTATGGTTGCCTGTCGTTAATTGTTGATGCTTATTAAGCCCTGTTATATATTCTGGCTAATATCATAATGCTTGTATTGTTTCCTATATTGCAGTCAGTCCTGTTGAGCAATCTGGTACCCTAGTTCATGAAGAAATAGTGGTGGCCTTCACAGTGGTCTTTTCAAGACCAATACCTGCTCACAGCAGCTAAAACCATGGCAGAAACAGCATCCCATGATGGCACTATCTTTAAGGCAAACCAAGAAATTGTTATCGATTCTGAACTTAAGCTTGAAGATACAGGGTTACAAAGTGGCGCAGCCTGCCTGCGGGACCAACAACTCCTGCTGGATTACACCCTGATAGTTGAAGGCCAGGAGTTCAGGGTGCACAAGTTTGTACTCGCCTCTGTCAGTGACTACTTCCGTGCCATGCTGTGTGGATCTATGTCAGAGAGTATGAGTGACATTGTTGAGCTCCGTGAAGTGAGTGCTGACCAGATGTCCCAACTCCTAGATTTCATCTATACCGGGAACTCCTTTTACATTAAGAGCAATACAAAAGAGATGCTGGAGTTAGCAGCCTTCTTCCAGATGCAAATGGTTATTGAAAAGTGTGGCCAACACCTGATGAGTTCACCCAGTGTCGCAAACTGTATAGACTTACTGTCTATGTTTAAGATGTATTCCATAGATAAAGAGCTTTGTGAAATGGCAGAGTTTATCAAGCACCATGTCAATGAGGTCATGCAGTATTACAAGCTGTATGAAATCACGCCAGATGTGATGACGATCATCCTTGACAACTGGAGCAAGTCAGAGTTTGACATGTTTCAGTATGTACAGTCTTGGATCAGTGCCGATATTGATAACCGTAAAATGTACACAAGCGACTTGATGACCAAGGTAAGATTCATCTCCATTTGTCTTCAACAAATCGAGGACATAAAGATGATGAATGTATACCTACAAGGTGAAGGTCAATGGATAGATCTCCTTAATAAGGCTTTTGTCTACCACAAGCAAACTAATCTTCAGAAAGTGGCGGATGATTCTGACCTCAGCAGGACTAGGTTGACGAAATCCATTTTTCTCCTTGGTAGCAGTGGTAATTGGGGTAAAGAGGAGTACTCTAGGAGTGGTATCTTACAGCTTGTCAAAGATGAAGAAAAAGTTAGCAATTGGGAACAACACCGATCAATTGACCCCCCTCAATTGACAGGCAAGGTTCCCTTTGTGCTAGAAGTCAACAACTTCCTGATCACATGCAGTGAGTTTGGTCCGAACCAAACCTGGCAGGTCTTTGACCCGCTGACTCTGACTTGGACTAAGATGCCCAACATGCCTACACCTAAGGATGGTTTTGCCATGGTCTATCGTGACAAGAACCTCTACGTATTAGGGGGATCCACAGGATCCAACTCAGAGAAGTGGCCGACAGACACGATAGATGAATACAGTTTCCAAGCAGAAATTGCCGTATGCTGTGCAGAACCACGCTGCTTGTGTTCTCAATGGTGACATCTACATCAGCGGTGGATCCATTGGCAGGGCTTCCCATCTAACTAACAGGTTAGATTGTCTTGATACTTCACCCATATGGGAGAGGAAGGCAGCTATGAACAAGGAAGTGAACAAGCACAAAATGTGCGTGATGAATATCAGAAGGCAGGAGGCTATAGTTGTCATTGATAACGATTTTGAATTTCATTGTTACTACTCTGCATTCAACCAGTGGTCGATATGTAACTACTCTGCAAAGAAGAAGTTTATTGATACGTGCAGTGATATGTACGACCACCCATACAGGGATGTCCGCAACCTTATGTGGAAGCGGGACAGTATGATACTAGTGGATGGGAACACTGCCAACCTGCTCAATTTGTATGGAGATGCCATCAGGTTCGCTTGGGAGAATAGAGGCAGTGTGCCCGGGTATCTTGGCACAGAGTACCTCTCTGTAAAGTGGAGGGTTGATGATGGCTCAGATGGCAATGTACAGGATAACACCGAAGAAGCAAATGCCTATGCAGGTATCAAGATCACTATCAAAATCCTTTATGTCTAAATTTATATGGTATCCTGTCACATATATAAGATGTTGTACCAATTGCAACCCCTGATACATGAATTGGTTTATGGTGAATGTAAACCTAATGCATATTTCAATACCCTGCACTTGTACCGTTCATTTTAATTATTTCAAGAATACTTCAAATCATGAATATTTGTCCTTCCTCATTCAAATGCATCCTTATTCATTGCGCTAAGTAGACTCATGAGTGCATTTTCCAGGTAGCAGTGGACACAGCCAACATTTTTATGCCTATTAAAGTGTCTTTAAAAACGTAAAGTTGGCTTGCATCTGTATCCAGTTGGCTTGCATCTGTGTAAAATATATCTAAAGGTCACCTCAAAATATCACTAAAAATTCTGAAAGCCCAGTCTGAGACATACATAGGATATTTTTGAAACCAGAAATACAGCAATTTTTTCAATTACTGCTCAAACACTAATGGAATAATAAATTTTAATTCTACACTGGTATATTCTACTCAACGTATTCTAAACAGCCACAAATTGGTTCAAATTGTGCTTCAAGCAGCAAATTTGGACTGAACATCCATTATAGGGCACCTTTTCAGGAAAGAACATTAGCCAAACAAAAAATGACCTCTGATGACCTTGACCAGGGGTCAAAGGTCACCAAACCCCCTATTTTCAGTATTTATCTGCTTCTAGAAATGGCAGGAGCACCAAATCTGGTCCAGACATATATCTCTATGGGCCCTACACTATGGATGACCCTGACCTTGGCGTCAAGGTCATTTGAAGGTCATATGCAATGAAATATCACTGAATTTAAGCATATTTTAACCCAATGTAAATGTTGTTTAAAGTGGACAAAATTGGACTACACACTCATCATCATATGGCACTTTTCAGAACAAACCATTAGCCACCCACAAAATGAGCTCTGATGGCCCTGGCCAGGACTGAAGGTCAAAGCTCATCTAAAATCCTATTTCCTAGGTTTCCTCTGATTCCTCTGCTTCTAGGACAAAGCAACACCAAATCTGGTCCATATGAGGAGTGTGAAGTCCAATTTTAGTGTTTGTAGCCCAATTTGGGTCAGTTATGGCGAACATAGAGTGAATAGTAAAAAATATTACATTTGCAAAGAACATTATTAAAAGTAATGGCATTAAATATTAGTTGACACTTTAATATGACAAATAAATCAAATTCACTCACCATGTTCGCTGGTTGGTGTTGTGGCATTGTCAGGGTTTCTCCAGCCTTGTCTATGCTATTCCTTACTAGATCTAGATTCATGAACTCTTTACTGGTAGCCAGTATCTTGATATAGTAGGGTTACCAAACTCCAAGCTAAACTCATTAATGTTCAAAGCTAATTAGTCCATTCTCGTACATCTGGTTAGATATGTTCTATATCTTTAAAGAGTCAAGTGCTTAATGTAACTTTTCTTCTCTTCTTTTTTTTTTTGGGGGGGGGGACTGCTCTTTTTCAGAGACCCAAAAAGTAGGGCTGATACTGTTTTGAAAGTTGGAAAAAATTCTGAAAATCTCCAAAATCGATCTTAATCTTATATTTTTATACTATATCTTATGAACTCATTATGCCTTAAACAATCTCACCTTTTCGCCTATCCTTTTTGACACTAGAAGGGGATGAGAATGGCAGATAGCACCTAGCTCACGCGAGTGCACGGACAAACGTTTTGAGTGAGTCTTAATGAGCACGCATGGGTTAGCTCTCCCCAGTGAGAGGACAGACGTTAAGAGCGTTATCTTAATAAGACTATTAAGACTGTCTTAATTGTCTTAAAGTTAGTTCCTGGAGTGGCCACCTTACCTTTCACCACAAATCCTCTAGATGGCACCACTGTAAGTTTGTAACATTGCTGTATATATCGGGGGCTCTGCCCCGCACCCCCTTCTTCTTTCTCTTTTTTTTTCTGTATCCTGCATCCCCCCCTGCCCCGACCAAGTGTGTAGTCTACACCTAACCCTAACCCAAACCCCAACCCTAACCCTAATCCTAACCCTAAACTGCTGCCCCAATGTAAGATACTGAATTAAGACTTAAGATTAAGATAACGCTCTAAACGTCTGTCCTCTCACCTGGGAGAGCTATCCAGTATTTGCTCTTAATGAAGTCTCACTGAAGTCTTAGCCATGACACGGTTCATGCATGGTCTCAAAAAATCGTAAAAAGGTGGTTACCTGGGGTTCAGCCATTACTAAAGGAGGGGGGAAAAAGGAGAAAAAACGCCTATGTTAAGACTTTCCGGTTGTAAGATTTCAGTAAGACTCACTTAAAGCGTTTGCCTGTGCACTCGCGTGAGCTATTGTGAAAGTCTTTGACCGTGTGCCATCTTTGACCGGCCACCATAAAAAAAACATTTAGAAAATGTAATTTTCTTCTTTGATTTTCATAAGTTTTTTGCTTAATTTTTTTTATGTAACGGATAAAAGAAAGAAAATGGCGGTGGTTATATATAGATCTCCATTTATATCTTCACCTCCCCAAAATGAACTGTTTTCTGTCAGGCGGTCAAAGATAGCACCAAGTCAAAGACGTTCACATTGGCCCAATCTGGTGAAACACAGCCTTAGTTGTTATAGCAGATGGTACCAGTTTACGTGTGGAGTGTAGGTAAGGCCAAATAATAATAAAAAAAGATTTGTTTCCTCCGGTAACCCAACTGGGTCTAACAAAACAGTGCGGGGTCCCCTTCTTTTTTTCATTTTCTTTCTTTTTTTGCCACTAAAAATGAGAAAAAAAGTTTTAATAAATATGACCGGCCGGGCCTGATTTGTCAGACCATGTTACCGGAAACTAACCGTTTTTAAAGTTTTAGCCTAACATAAGTTCAGCATCCACATCACATCCACATGTGGATGCTGACCATGCAAATGTATTTACAAGCTGCATCATGATGCACCAATGCAGCATAGACTTGTTCAAATCCCGGCGTTCTCGCTTTAATAGTAAGGGAATAATACATGAATAAGCCAGCACCAGGGTTGGTTATCCATGGCTAAGGGACGAGGCGCAGCCGAGTGCCTTGGTCGTTATTCTGCTTATACCATACTTTTAACATTCGACAAAACATCTAATGTATTTTGCCCATCCCGTAAACTTGTGTTTACAATGTAAACTCACTTTGTGACGTCATAGCAGTGCGGTTATCCACTGCTAATGCACGCTGGTTATCCAGTTTAACACTACTTTGACTGCATGGATGGTGTTTCTCCGCAAATTTGCGGAGGTCCGCAAATTTACGGAGGTCCGTAAATACACTCTCCATATATTTATGGAGGTCCGCAAATATATATGGAAATTGTTTTTTAGTACTTAAGCATACAAATACGGAGCTCCATATATATATATTTGCGGAGCTCCGCAAATTTATGGAAGCAAATTTGCAGAGCTCCACAAAATTGCGGAGCTCCGCAAATTTGTGGAGAAACACCATCCTGAAGTGGATAACCGTGGTATAAGGACCAGTAACTATGCAGTCTAATAGACGCTATTCAACATTGTGCTTGGGGTGATTGGTGACAGCACGTTACAATGCTGCATGGTCACTGGTCCCTAAGCGAGAGAATACAGATTGGAACGAGTCTACAATGCAGCACTGCATTAAGTTATTGCACACCGTAAAGTGCCAGCACGATGCATGGATGCAGCACTGGTAAGGTGTGTATTCTTCACCGCAGCATTTGTGCATCCGAACTAAATATGGCGGTAAACAGTGCTCAATGATTACTCTTATTACAATGGTTTGTTTTCTTTAGCATCTGTGCGTTAGCGATGTAATCCTGTACATCCATCGATGTAATTTTATAGATGGATTTGCTAAGCCTGTAACAAGGTATTACAATATGTGACATGTACTGGGAAAAGGGGCCTTAATACACCCTGCACTAAGCTCCCTTTTCGCAGATTGTGATGTTATAAGAGAATGGTTGACATTTTACCAAGATCGTCACAATGTGGAGGCATGGTGCAGTACTCCCGACTAGTAACACTGATGGGGCAATACAGCTTTGTGTATCCCCTTGGATTACGGCAGTAGTTAACCGCCTCGCTCGGCGTCTTACCATTGTAGTACTGGTGACCTGGAAAGTAAGATATTCCGCATTAGCAAGATGACCTGTGTAGAGTGCCATGCTTATTGGTACCAGTGTATATCCTCTAATATCCAGCAACCAGGTCAGCCAAATCTCATGTCCGATATTAGGGTACAAGCAGTGTGTGAGTATTGTGAGTGGGTTGTACCTGGATTGCACCCGGTCATAGACGGGTCACCCAGATATGACTTGACGGAGATTTGACCTTAGGGCCTCTGCATCATGAATCCACCATGCTAACCACTACTCTATGGGGGACAGGTGACATAAGGAATACCTAGGCACAACCCACTCACAATACTCTTTGTACCCTAATCTCGGACATGAGATTTGGCTGAGCTGCACACAGAAAAGTAAAGGAGTCGCCACGACTCTGAGAGCCAGAGTCGCAGTTTGTCTCCCACGTGACACCTGTAGGGGAGAGTCAAATGAGTTTCACCCTCCATTCCTGAAGAGTCATCAGCAGTTGACCCATCAAAAGAGGGGGAATCAAAATCGAATACATGAGTGCATGCAGGTTAGGTGGATTGTGTATTTATACCAGGGTAGAGTGGGGGCAACAGGTGTATATAATTAGTGGACAGGCCAGGTGAGGCCTGTGAGGGAATTGAGGGAAGTGAGGTTATTGCCCAAGACAGGTCAATAACACAAGACATTTTGTAATGTCTACCACTTCCCCCTGTGTGAAGGGGCTAAGTTATATCTGACTCACACTACATTCTACAGACCATTGGCCATACACATTTTAGATGCCAATATCAGATCTATATGAAGTAGTAAGCAGTGCCACACATTATATCTCACACAGTTAGTGCCCAGCCTTATCTTCATTTCCCATACCCACAAATATGGTGACTAAGCTCTATACTGTGGATGTTCTTGGAATATATTGTACAGTTTGTCATCATATTTGATTCAGGTAAGTTAACTGGAAAGCTTATCCATTGAGATCCCTTAATCACACTATTTAGACATAGTGGACCTATCCATAGAGAATCAAAACTGTGTGGCATGTAACAATTATCTAAAATATAGATAGTGGCTCTGCCTTGTGGTTACCACTGGTACCAAATTAGAGTTGGTTGCCCCACCAGGTGGTTTCATAAGCAACTATTATCAGAGTCAATACTTTTTTTTTTTTGACTCTTCATGAAGGGTCAAACTACAAATGACTCTGCTGTGGGCAGAGTCAACTGCACTTGACTCTGCACTGATAGAGTCAAGAGGGAGAGTCAATTTGTACAAGGATCAAGGGGTATGACTGGAGTAGCTGTGACCCCTCCACCAGAGTCATTATGACTCTGCTACCAGAGTCAACTAGAGTTGACTATGTTTAAAGAGTCATGGCGATGCCTTTACTTCTCTCTGTGTGGTTGCTGGTGACTAGAGGGATACAATTGGTAATAGAGGGACACATGGTGACGCCACCAGTATCTCGCTAGTGCCTAATAGGGTCAGCATGATGTTAGAAGCTTGCCTGGACGTCATCAGGGGAGAATATGGACAATTTAAGATTTTAACTATTGTAACGTGCTGGCTTTTTTGCTAAAAAGGGGCTTAAATTTTTACACCTCCCCCTCAAGAGGAGTCAGAATTTGTTATGCCCCGTACTCAGGAGGGGTCGGAAATTTTTACCCCCCCCCCTGTAACTACTAAATGAACACTCCCTTAAGGGTCTGGAGCCATAGTCTAAGATAGGATTAAGATTGCGCTCTGAACGTTTGTCCATGCACCTTGGAGTGCTATCACGGGTGTGCGTCGTATACAGCGCAATGCTACACTGTAAAAATATTCTGTTGAATATATGGAGAATCAGTGTAAAATTTTAGGGTGATTCATCATAACATATGATTATGGTGAGGCAATGTAAAATCAATCAATTTTACTTTGAATATCCGTAATCCAGTACAGTGAAACACCGTTTATTTTTACAGTGAAACACAGTTTATTTTACGGTGAAGCTACGTTTAATTGATTTCAGTTTTATCGCACCAGGTGGCAGTTTGGTTCTTGAAGAGATCTTCCTAGATGCTAGGAACACCATTTTTGTGGTGATAAGAAATATATATACAGACACAGCTGTAAGGTTTGCTCTGTAGCCATCCTAGGGTGACTTCTGCTCATGGACTGGTATTACAAAGTGTCATGAAGCATTCTATAAGGCTTTCATAGACTAATTCCTAATGATTAGGTCTGAAGTCTTGACGCTAAGATGATATTGCTGATTGGTACCAAATTGGGTTTGGAACCATATTGAGCATGGTATAGGGGGATAAATGAACTGAACAACACTGGGACAAATCAGTTAAATTACACAAAATACCATTACAATTATTGTTTAGGCACTGAATCAGAATACAGTGATGTTTTGTATTCCGTTAAAATAACGGTGATTCACAGTTCCGTAGAAATAACGGTGACTTTGGGAGAAACTGTGACCGTGAAAATAACTGTGAAAATCCGGCACCCAGTGGTGCCAGTGAATCACCGTTATTTTAACTGTACTGAGAATCACTGTTAAAAAAATTTATAATGGAGATGTCTTGTCTAAAAATAGCGGTGACAGTTCCGTAAAAATAACGGTGACTTAGGAAGAAACGGTGACCGTAAAAATAACGGTGAATGTCCGGCACCCAGTGGTGCCAGTGAATCTCCGTTATTTTAACGGAATTTTTTTTACAGTGTATACCTATGGAAGGGTGAGATGCTTCTTGTCGGCAGGGATCAAGCTCAAAATGCATGGAGCTGCATGATGCCCTTTGTCCCAGGTTCCATATGGACTCTGTGAACCTGCTGACTAGCCTTCTGCTGTGTCTGTTTTGAAACTACAGGCTATCCATCTATCTATCGCTGATGCCCAAGCACGGGGACTTGGGCATATAGTAGGTACCACGGGTAGTTTGAAGAAACCCTTCCCTGAACAAAATTGTTATACTGGTTAGGAAGCTGATAAAGAATGCTGAAGAATGATGGTAACTATGTTAAGATCCGCTCAGTAGTTAATTTTATATGAATTTTCGAAAAATAAAAGTTTCAGCCATTTAGCATATTTCATTTTCAATAGCCAATGGACCAATTTCAGAGTGATATTACACTTATTTTGATGACAATTCGCAGTTGAAAAATGATATTTCCCAATCAACTATATATGGACATTGCATAAATATCTTCAGAATATGTTCAGACATACTTGCATTGAAATAGTGTACCCTCTAACATGGCAGAAATACCAATCCCTTGCCACTGAAAATGGCCATTCTGCCATTTTGACCCCATACCTAGTTCAAGGAATACATACTTGAGGACTTTGCTATTACATGTAATGTATCTTCATGTTATATAGAGCATGAATAATTTTTCTCAGATCATTTCCTATGTGTATCTTTTGATTCATATTCATTTAAAAATGGCAAGATCACTAATATGTACGTTTGTCACAAATGCTATACTGCAAATGGTGCCATAGATTGTTAACTAGCAGTCCAATCCTCTTGTAATTCGAAACACATACTACCCGTGACATGTCAACATCAATACCATAGTAAAATATTTTGGAAATTAACTTTATTTTTTTTAAGCTTACCAGTATGCTATATAGGATTTGTATGGAAAAATAACTATGATTTAATTTTGCCACTGCACCATCCATAGGATTGCTTAGCTCTCTTCACATGGTTGTAATAACTATTTTAAACTTCAGTGTGAGGGGCGGGACGAACATTTTTTTTCAAAAATAATATGTTTTTTAACCTAATATTTTCTATTAAATGCTACAAAAGTAATAATTTTTAATAATTTTTGTTCGTCCCGGGGACCACAGTGAAGCCTGATGTGTATCCTAATCAACGGTGCTGGTATATTTCATGTGCGATGTATGGTGCAATGGGAAATCCAGTTTATATGACAGAGAGTCAAATCAGCAGCAGGAAAACAGGTGACAAAACCTGTAATTTGACCCAAAGTGACCCCCAGTGAAGACCCATTTGCACATGTATAGCAAGTACAACCTACTTAATACCAATGATATTTCAGACTAGCAGATCCATATCTTTATATTGAGGGGTTTGAGATTTCTGTGCATTAATTTTCCTTGTCTCTGGAGGCTTGTAAAGATTGACATTTTTTCTCTGAGGATCGGCGATTTCGCAGCTATGACTCGCTTATGCGCGGTACCTACATATAGGACTTGGGCATTTAGGACTTTGGAATTTAGGACTTGGGCATTTGGTGCTTGGGCATTTGGCTCGTGGGCATTTGGGACTTGGGCATTTGGGACTTGGATATTTGGCGCTTGGGCATTTGGCGCTTGGGCATTTAGGACTTGGGCATTTGGCGCTTGGGCATTTGGCGCTTGGGCATTTGGGACTTGGATATTTGGGGCTTGGATATTTGGGGCTTGGGTATTTTGGCGTTTGGGCATTTGGGATTTGGGGCTTGGGCTTTTGGCACTTGGGCATTTGGGGCTTAGACATTTGGCACTTCATTTGCAATTGTGACTCCATGATGAGGTCGATGATGCCCAAGGACAGCGGGTGGTAGTTAGTCAGTTGGGGGTGGGACTTTGGGTTGGGGTTGGGGTCGGAGTTGCACAAACAAGAATAACTGTGAAGAAGACGATTTGAACCCCACTATATACTTTATTTTGCACAGTGCGTATCTTGAATTTTTTGTATGCTACAGTATGCAATAAATACCCACTAAATTGCTGACCTTTATTTTTCCACGCAAATGTAAACCCATCAATATTTACTGGACATCGATTCTCTCTCTTTGTAGCTCTATAGTGATCGATGCCCAGTTTTATACTTCAGACCAGTGGCTCATTTTGGCAGTTTTTTGCCTCACAGATTGCTTCTAGTGCAAAATCCTGACTAGGTACCAATATATTCTCTATGCCAATGTGTAATATGAGGGTAGAAAACACTGGAACCTCAGTTAGAAAAAATCCTACTGAACAGTTTATGAGAAAATTAGGGTTTTGTTGCATATTTTTGGTGTTTTTAGTACATTTCCTACATAAACCGTGAACGCCAGCATTTCTCATTTTTCAGGTATTTAGAATTAGAATTTGACATATTTTTATTCGCAGTAGGATTCTTGAATATCGAGCCATTCTACAAAGGGTGTTATTTTGAAAAAATATAAAACCTTTGATAGTGTATTTGTTCTCCGAAATAGAGGGAGTTTGGTCATAGTTTGATTGATTGTTGACAATCCAGTCAAGGGCTATTAGGTTCAGTTCAGTGCAGGTTGCAAAACAAATGACTTGCACTTTTTCACTTGACCTTATGTCCACTATGTAGGTCTTCAATCACTATGCATGGGTCCATCCAGAGTCCATCAATGGGATCAGACATGGATGCAGATTCCGCAGCTTTTGGCGAGAAAAAAGTTCGAAATCGCAAAAAAAGTGAAATATGCCTTAAAAAAACCCTATTTGGCGAGAAAAAAGTTCGAAATCGCAAAAAAGTGAAATTTGCCTAAAAACCCTCTATTTGGCGAGAAAAAAGTTGGAAATCGCAAAAAAAGTGAAATTTGACTAAAAACCCCCTATTTGGCGAGAAAAAAGTACGAAATCGCAAAAAAGTGAAATTTGCCTAAAAATACCCTATTTGGCGAGAAAAAAGTTCGAAATCGCAAAAAAGTGAAATTTCCCTAAAAATACCCTATTTGGCGAGAAAAAAGTTCGGAAACGCAAAAAGTGACATTTCCCTAAAAAAGCCCTATTTGTTATATTAAGTTCTATAACACAAAAAGGGGAAATTTCAATAAGAGACGCAAATTTAGATGCAACATGTGAGTACATCACAGTTGCAGCATGAATGCATCGTGGCTGCAGCATGAATGCACACACTCATGGACACTCATGTACACCCACACAGACATACAGTTAGGCATGAATATGGCCTTCTCCTTCATATAGCAACCCATGGATTTCTACTTTGATGAGACTGAATATAGCTTTCTGATAGAAAGACTCTGTTACATGGATGTCGATGTCCAGTTTTAGATATATACCCATATAGTGAATTGGAGTGCTATAATGTTGGACTGCTGTATATTTAAATATGTTCATAGTATTGCCCTCAAGTCTTCATCCCTAATCACACTTTACAAACATGCATTATTCCACAGACCTGTTGCATATGAAAGTTCTGTCTCATCCCAGCGCAGACAAGGCCGGCCGTCGTTCACCACTGCCATGGTGCCTATGTAGTCCGGTGCTCCAGCCAAACGATAACATTGGTCAGACACTGCAGACAGAGGTACAAATATACACACTGTTCCCATCTTTTTAGCATTTCTCTGACAGTGCTTATAGGTTAAAAGAAAAGTGTGTTTCAGGCAACATCCAAAAGAGTAGGGTAGGTACCGTAAAACCCCGCTTATAAGCCGCAGCTTATGCGTGAGTCAGATCGCTGTTGCGGCTCATAGGATCGGCACAGAGTCCAGGTGCGGCTTATACGTGAGTTAGGCTTATACGCTAGGTTTTATGGTAGGTCATGCAGATAACACTTTTTGATTGATTATATTTTAATGTTCAAAGTAGCAGGAATGAGTTGCGAATCGTGGTATCTCCAGGTCATGAAGCTGACACAAGTAACAAAGAAATTGTTGGATATTATTGTTAAAAAGCAAAAAAATCTAGAAAAATATGAATATAAAAAGAATTCTTTTCATACATGAGAAGCTCGGTCTACTTACGGCAGAGGTAGGTTGTGTCGGATGTGGGATGACAGGTTTCCGTCCCACGGCACGGGTTACTGTCACACGGATCTGTGAATTGATAAAGCCAAGGCCAAAAAAAAAAGAAGTTGTGTTCAGGTATCCCTAGCGACCCTATTTTTTTGTAAGGCATCATTGTGTTTATTCTACCAAAAAACTCTTTTTTTTACCTGAAGTTTTTTTTCTCAAAAAATTATACGAAAATGGAAGGAATTTTGTCTCAAAATATCTAGAAAGGAATTTTGTCTCAAAATATCTAAAAAAAAATTGGTAAAAAAAAAATCTACCTACTTCCCTATTTTTTTTGGGCCAAGTTACCTTAAAACACAACTTTTTTGTTTTGGCCCAAGGACACCAATGGGAATTATTTCATGGTGAATGTGGCACCGACTGGATTCAGCCAAACAGAAGCAACCAACAAAAAAATCTAACCAAACATGATTGTCATTTAGTAATAGTACCATTTACAGTATTTAGTACGGGGTATCCTGACAGAATCGCAGTTACCGCTGGAGTGAGCAATTTCAAATGTGAATTGCTCTTTTATAGTGTCTGTCACGTGACCTACATTGACCAATCAGAGACAGTTTTGGGACCTCTCTGTTTATTGACAGAAGAATGGTTGGCATGGAGGATATGCAACAGGGCTTGTGATTGGTCCTCAGTCCACAGAGGTCTCAGGGAGGTGCCCACTTACTACAAATTAATATTTGGAGGGGGCACCACGAAAAAGGCCCTTTTAGGGACAATTGGTTTGTTATACGTGGCAACCACCCAGTTTCCCCCTCCACCCCTGTAGAGAAAGGGGGTCGTCATCTAGTGGACCAAAGGGTCAGCCACATTAAGGCCCATGGGGGCAATAGTGTGTAACCTCTGAATCCAATTATACTCTATCAAACTACGTAGGTACTTTGCCCTATCGGATTTTGATGCAGCATGTGTGAAGTCTACCACAGTGATGGTCATGTCTCTGTGTTTGGAGTCTTCACCTCTTTTGGAGCAGGAATTCATGTGGCGTGACACGGCACTCATTTCAAATTCCTTTCTCTTTATCTTTCTGTGATGGTCGGAAAAACGGGTCTTTATGGCATTTTCTGTCTGGCCGACATACTGTATGCCACAGATCTTACAGGTGATACAATAGATTAAGTTTGAGCTGGAGCAACACACATTAAACTTACTTGTATATTCACAGCCCGTGACAGTGCACTTTATTTTGCCACTTTTGTTCAACTGGAGACAATAGTTGCATTTGGGACAGAATAAACAAGGGCTCAACTTTGCTTTCACAAGAAGGTCCTCTAGGCTTTAGGGGCGCATGTGGGACATTTTGAAACCCTTGCTGTGGATTTCCGTGGTACTGCAGGAACCGCCTAGCATGTCCCAGTTTTTTAGTACCATTTTTTTAGTACCATTTACGGAAATAACATAACCTCATGAACGCATAAGATAGTGAATATGTTCAACTCACTCAAGGTACATTATTTATTTACCGGTACATGTATGACATTGTCACCTAGTAAAATGACAATCCATTGGACAGTACAAATTCTAAGATCTTGAGGAACAAGATCCAGTTACTCAACTGCATAAACCATGGATGTCTTGAGTATGATATGTGTTCACTGTAAATATTCAATTGGCTTAATTGAGAAACGCCCCGCGCATGTGATGTATTAATGCCAAATAAAAAATCTAAACTCAAACTCAAAACTCCCATTGAGGTCAAAGACTATTAGTCCAAGAGCTCAGGAAAATCAAAGGTTCCTGACGTTGACCAAATCTTTTCCATAGAAAGCTACAGCGGATTTTTGTAAGACTTGCATTTCTGAATCTAGCATGAAATACTACACAAGAATGCATCGTCAAACCTTTCGGTCACCAAAACAAAAATAAAAGTGCCTGAGCTCTTGGACTATCCAATTGTTACGGAGTGGTGAGACTGAGACTAATACACTTACCATTACACACGGGTACCATGCAATGTGCCCATCCAGTATCAGTGTAGCACCACAGTAGCAGGTCTCTGTCCGGGTTGCGGCAGTAGTTGTTGACGTCATTGAACGATGTCTCACCTATGAAATCACTTGCCCCATAATCCCCACCGTCCCACGACCTACAAGTCTCACCGCTGTATGTCGTGGAGAGCGTACCTTTGTAGTCCTCACCGTTCTCTGTATGGCGACATGTCGTCGAAACTAGTACAAAAATAATGCAAAGTTTCACTGCATGAGCATCTGATTTAAGCCAATTGAAGCGAAACTTAAATTTCGATTTATGGCCTTCTTTGAGCAGGTTAGCAGCTTTTAGCAGCTTTTATCTATTTTAATTTTGAAAATTGGTTAAAGTTGTTTCAAGCTGCTGGAAATGAGCCATTCATCAACTTTAACCTTTACTTAAAGTTGCTGAAATCGGATGGTTCATGCAGTATTTAGGCCACACCTAAGTGAATTGATCAGTCTATGGATTTCACGCACCTTAGCTCCGAAAACTTTCAGGGAATAAAGTGTTTGGATTTCGTTGCGTTTTGATTTATGGACTAATAAATGGCCTAAGAAAGACTATGATAGTGAACCAATTGCTTGGATATATGCAAAGCATGTTAGGAATTTACCCATAATGTAATGCTTCAAAGGTATAATTTAGTCTGTTTTTGCATTCCTTTATTCATATCAAAGGGCCAAACCCTCAAATCATGCACACAAAAAATCTGATGACATTTACTACTATTTTCCTTCATTGTGCTGATAGATAATTTATTCCTACTTCTGAGATGACATTTTTTCCCAGAATGCAAAGTGATAAATTTTCAGATAAAGGTAAACATTTTTGTGTTCATTGTGTTATTCATTGATAGAAACATTTTAAAAAGTAGCTCGGGACACCCTATTTTTCTTTTCATTTTCTGTTTTCAAATGATTTTGGATACCTGGAGAAAGAAATTGGGTAAATTCTGTAGACTTCGATGCAATGGGATCGGTTCATTACTTTTTAGGACATGGTTGAATAAAGTTGCTACATTTTTATGTAGATATTCTCTGAAAAAACTGTTTTCAGTTCTGCCGATCATAGAGGTCCCCCGGTCATAGAGGTCAGCCAGTCATAGAGGTCAGCAAGTCATAGAGGTCAGCCAGTCATAGAGTTCCAATTTGTATCGATTTGGTGAGACACAGCCATATATGAACATAATGCATTGAGAATCTTACCAGCGTTAACCCTTTAAGGAAAGCATGATGCATTATGCCCTTGGTCGTCATGAAGCATGAATGCAGCACTGGCGAGTAACTCGCCAGTGCTGCATTCTTGCATCATGACGACCCTGTGGGGTTAATGCACACTAAATCTGCAAGTTACTCACCGGGCCAGCATTGGTACATCTTGAAGGGTTAAACATGCTACCCTTAACCGGTTAAAGTGAGTATATCCAATGTGTGGAACAAAAAATAATAATTCCCTAATAATAAGTCAGGATGTTCGCAAATATCATACTTAACTTCCTATCTACTCAATTGCCCCTCATTCCCATCGATATTGCCCAAATCTTTCCTAAAATATGGTCATTTTTGAATAAAATTGTGCACAATTTTAATGGCCATAGGAAAGAAACACTAGAAAATACCATGGTTGGAGCCCATGGGACCCACTTACTGAGCTGCTACTGCTCATGGATACCATTTTAATGTACTCCAACCTTTAAATAATACACTTTTACAGTTTTTGGAACACATTTATGTAGGATTTAGAATTTGGCGAAAATCGAATATACCCACTTTAAAGTGTTAGAAATGGGTTAACACTTACAACATAGATGAGCGTCAGCTGAGACAGTGTGGCAGGTCTCCCCTGCACTGCATGGGTTAGCCAGACAGGGGTCAGCTGCAACATAAAGTGACAACCATAATATTATATCAGTGGAAGTATTGTAAACGTATATTATTTCGCTCTGTACATAATACTAGTGTACAGCGCAAATATTTACACTGTATAGCTATAAAACTATCATATTTCTAAATTCGTGAATTTAAATATGTGCGAAATTGTACTTTATGGCCAATTTGTGTAAACATACATGTGCGAAAATATCTACGTTAGTAGTATGACAAATACCGTCCCGTCGTGTTAAAGCGCCGGGTTTTGAATAAGCTCCAGTCGTGTATATTAGCGTGGGGGGTATGGGGGGTCTTAAAATAATTCATAAGCACTAAATATAGATCTCGAATAAGCGCCCGTCTTGTATAAGCGCCGGGGCCCTTAAACATGACGGTACGGTAATGATTTAGATGTAAATTTTGTCAACCCAACTGTACACAACTTGTCTGGTTTTGTATGACATATGTTATTTAGGTTCATAGTGTATTCTTTCACACCCAAATAATAAAAATGCAAATTGGATCTAAAAATCTGAAAAAAATACCGTAGAACCTCGCGTATAAGCCTAATTCGCGTATAAGCCGCACCAGAGTTTGGGACGATGCTATAAGCCGCATGCCGAGTTTAAGACGATGTTATAAGCTGCACCAGATATCTGACTTTTAGTACTGAACCATAATAGCAAAAAATGGCGTATAAGCCGCACCCTGACCCTGGGCCGATGATATAAGCTGCACTAGCGATCTGACTTGGGTACTAGCCGTGGCTTATATGCAAGGTTTTACGGTAGTCTTAAAAAGCATATCTCGATTAGTCTAACAGCATCCCAGGTAGCAAGGGTATATTGGGCCAATGTCGACAATGATCGACTCCATCGCAATCGTTATACCAACCATGGCCCATTGTAGGTAATGCACACATTGGTACAACATTCAAATTACAATGATGGCCCACCCTTGGCAATTCCTATAATGGGCCATTGCTGGGTTGACCGCTGGCCCAGAGCTGGCCCATGCTTGATATTGCTGATATTGACCCAGTGTTGGCCCAGTGTTGGAACATTTCAGGGCCATCATATTATTTCTGATGTTGGACCAAGATAAATTCTAACTACACTTGTCCAATATTGGCTGTGATCTACACCAGGGGGATTCAATGTTGCCTGAAGAATATCTTACAGGATGGCTCCTACTTTGCCATCATATTGGGTTATAAATGTGATCCCCAGTGTGCTCTACATGTTTAAAGGTCAGAGGAAGTTCATGGATTAAATTTGATATCTAAAAGTGCCATTTACTGCATGACATCAGTGGGAATTTGTCAAAAGGAACTTGAAGACACCTCATGTGTGGGTAATGGAGTTAGATAAGTCCTAAATCATAGTAATACAGTTTGTATGGTGTCTAACCATTTTGGGATAGAGATCAAGATGGATTAGAAAGACAGAAATGGCTTTTTCTAAACTGATGATACTTGACAGTCATGTCTTAAATGTGTTTGTACATTCAATTATACACATAAAATAGTATTGTTCAATATTAGTGATTGTTGCAGTTGTCCTATATTGAGAATTATATGTTGGAGCCACATATGTATTTCAAGGTTGCCCCGATGTTTAATTTGTAACCTTGGAATAATGTAAAAACATTTTAATGTTGGCCCACCATTGGGCCAACATGAAATCAATATCCCTTTTTCCGAGCATGGGCCATTACTGGGCCAGCGGTCAAACCAGCAGTGGGCCAATATCAAAATGCCAGTATTGGCCCATTTTTAAGTGGTATATTGGCCCAATAATGGCCCAATGTACTTATGTTACCTGGGATCATTCCTCTAGATTGCGCACCCTTATATGCATATAAATATACATTATGTAAAAGGTTAGAACCTTTAAGATCCATTATTATAACTAAAATAATCAACAACCCAAATGACACTGTCCTTAGCTGTACATCCATTATACCTAGGTGCTGTTTCTCAACAAATATGCGGAGGTCCGTAAATACACTCTGCATATAGGGTGAGAAACAGCACCCTGGCTGTGCACCAGAAAACGGTGCTTAAGACGATGTGAGCTACACTTAGGACTACATGAGATATGCTTTCTTACAGTACGCGAGGTATGCTCTGCTTCTCAGTGCCTCTACATGGGTACCCGCATTTTTTACCATGTTGCCGTGTCGATTTTTTAGCAAACGGGCTGTGTCGCCATGTCGATTTTTATCTATAAAGACTATACTAGGTACTTTTAAACATGTCTGTGTCCGTCGTTTTTTAAGGGCCATGTCGCCCGTGTCAATCTTTAAAAGGGCTGTGTCGCCATGTCGCCCGTGCCCAGGGGGGGCCACTCCCTATCTTTTCTATAGTAACTATGTGTGAACATAAACTCAAATTTGACACCCTTATCACGGTAGACAAATTAACAAAACAGCACCCTTTTTACGGGAAAATAAGCAGAAAACATACCAATGAAAGGGTGACCAAGGAAAATAAAATTAATTCACAACAAAAGGTAGGATTAAAATGTTCCCTAATATTTCTTATGTAGAGAAAATTCGTACAAAAATTTCGTCTGAACAGTTTTTGAGCCATTACTCCCGTTAGGACTTAAAATGTACCCCTTTTTCTCCAAAATTGCCCAAAAAGCAACCCTTTCCAAGGGCCCTCGCTGGTCTGTGCCTAGGGTCCAAAAACATACCATTTCCCTTGGAATCGTGTTCACACATAGTCAGCAAATCTCAGGGAGTGCCCCCCCCCCCCGGGCGCCCGTGTCCATATTTACCCATGTAGAGGCACTGATCAGTTTGTGACTTTTTGCCGCTTATACTGACCTGCACATCCCTGTATACAGAGCAGCGTGAGTAGAAGCAGAGCCCGGCCGGTCCATGAGGTGGGGGCTGGACGTCTCATTATGGAGGTGTCTCCTCAAGCAATCACTAAATCTTGATCAATCTTGCAAAACACACCAAATGTCATTATGCGGACAATTTGAACAAGCTTTGCAGACTGTTTGGTCTCTACTGCCTTAGGAGATGAACCACCACAGGCTATGCCTCTGTAACCTATGACAACAAAGCAATACATGGACTTCTAAGACTAGATAGTTTATTGACTCAGGGTGTACCCCTGAGTCTATATAGTGAGGCGATTCTAAACCTTGGTTAAGACAATTTCAATTGTTCAACTTCACACAATCATATTTCATCAACCATCCATGTCAAGGTTAATATTTTTGCATCATTTGTTGCTTTCACATGCTATCTATCACAAGATCTTGACCATACCCACAAAATTGCATTTTTATTTAGCAAAAAAACATGTCAAACTTTTTGCACTTTCTTGAATCAATAAATCACATATATATTCTATTCTCCCATTGAACTCTATACAAAGGCACAGTAAACCATTCTAGACAACCCTGCCGCTTACTATGTTTTGTATTGAACAAAAGTTCTATATACCAATGTGTGCTATACAGATGGTGCACAAGAAAGTGTTTTGGACTAGACTACCGGTGTGTGCACCGTCATTTCTAGGTCCGCCGGAAGTGAAATTATGCGCAGAAAACATTTCATTCGCGCTGGTATCTTTTATCTTGAATTATCTAGAAATTGATTAAGCCGTGGACATCTGCTTGTATGGCACAACACGATGTGGGGGGGGGGGGGTGGGGGTGGGGGGGTTGAGACATGGGACATGAGTTGGGACATGGGACATGAGTTGGGACATGACATGAGACATGAGTGAGGACAGTGGACATGAGTTAGGACATGGGACATGAGTGAGGACATGGGACATGAGTTAGGACATGGGACATGAGTTAGGACATGGGACATGAGTTGGGACATGACATGGGACATGGGTTGGGACATGAGTTGGGATATGAGTTAGGACACGGGACATGAGCTGGGACATGGGACATGACATGGGATATGAGTTGGGACATGCATTGGGATATGGCATATAGGGTGGGACATGAGTTGGGACAGTGGACATAGGCTGGGACATGAGTTGGGACATGGGACATGAATTGGGACATGGGATATGAGTTGAGACACCCTGACCCTGAGTTATTTGTGATGTGAATCACAAGGTCAATCTTCACATCTTAGAAACTAGGCAGATATCAATATTTGAAATGACTGACCTGGTGGGTGTGCCTTTTATGACCACATCCTGTCCCATGAATGCAGCTGTCCTGCTACAATAGCTTGCTGCTAGATTTGATGACATCTGAAACGGGTTTACTACCTTCTTTATGTAGCCATGCATCATTTAGTAGTAGTATTATTCTCATCTTAGCGCCCGATAGAGAAGCGGCTGAGGCAATATTGGCAGCTTATCACTTCAGAAGGAGAAGCCAGTGTACCTCTGTACATAATACATTATCCATCTACCCCACGTACACCGCCTACTTCCGGTCAGCTACGTCCAGTGTCTGGAGGCAACATAACCGGAAGTGGGTGAAGGCACAGTGAGGTCAGTGATGCAGACAGACACGTTGTCGGATAGCATTGGCTTTGAATGAGGACCGAGTCATTTAATGCCAGCCGGGGGACTTGGCGGATATAGGAGGGGGTCATAATGGGGAAAAAAACAGGCCCAAAAACAATAATTTGAATAGTTGCGACCACACGTGATCAACAGGCACAGGGATGTGCATTTCTCAAAATCCGGAATAGTGTGCGGGGGGGGGGGGGGGTCTATAGATTACTTTCGGTTCATTGGTGGTGTTTTGGGAAAGTCCACCAAGCCTCCCCAGCTAATGATAAAGAAAAAAAAGTGGTTTCTCATCACCAAGGACAGGGAAACCAGAGGATATAATATGTATAGAATAATGTAGATCTTTAAAATTAAGTGGAGAAAATACAAGTTATTTCTATACAACTGGCATTATCCGCTTTTATTTGTGCATTTTTGTCATATTTTTTCATAAAGAAATTGGCAAAAAAAAAGTTTTCTTCAAAACCAGATTTTTATGATGCGAGAAACCATTTTATTTTTTTGAGTGGCTTAAATGACTCGGCCCTTATTGTGTCAATGGGAATAGTGCCGCTATGTAGCCTATGTGTGTTGCGAATCAATAATATTTTACTATACGTACCAAAAGATCCTCATTTCCACATTATTGCCTGTGGGCGCGGCCATCAGTTTACCTGACTCTGACCAGATAAACACTGATAAAAAGTTCACATTGGTACCATTTGTACCCTAATAATTCCACAGTGAATGGAGCAAATTATTTCATCATTGGCCGGAATTATATTCCGCTATTAGCCTATACATGTATGTACCACTAGTTGGTAAGATGTGGGAGGCAACAAGGGACAAACTTGCGTAGTCACTAGACGCCGCCCATTCTATGCGTAATCTTAAATCACCACTTCTGGCATAATCTTATTCCAGAAAAAGACAAAAAAAAGAGAAAGAAGAAGGGGGTGCAATGTTACAAACTTACAGTGGTGCCATCTCGAGGATAGGTATCACCTGGAAACTGATAAAGATTACGCCAGAAGTGGCGAAAACTGAGTAAGATTACGCCAGAAGTGGCGATTTTAAAATTACGCACAGAATGGGCGGCGTCTATAGTGACTACGCAAGTTTGTCCCCATGTGCATCCAGGATGTTGGTGGGGGGTTGAGCGCTCCCTATCTTGTCTGCACAAGTGGACACTCTCTCGTGGGAACGTGGACAAGAAGATATTTCCAATCTTAAATCTTAATAACATGACAATCTTAAATTCAAGATTATAACACAGGGTGCCACCACTGTATTATACCTGCCGCAGTTGTCCATAGCCCAGCTAACAAAAAAACGTTATTTTACGTCAAAAAAACGTTTTAAATTTTATATAACGTTATGTCATACTAAACAGCCTTAGAAAAACGTTGACATATAACGTTATATAACGTTATAAAATGGTGTATAACGTTATTTGTTTACTGGGAGTTCTGATTGATATCAGTTTCGAAAAGGGGGTTCGGGGCCCGATATGATACAATATATTACCAACAACAAGTAAATAAGGGTCAAAAAAGAAAAATGGGTGGTGGCACCTCGTGTTAATCATGTACACTAAATGTCTTCAGTCGTTCATAGATAATCTTAAAAACAATCTTTAAGATTTAAGAATTTAAGATTGAAAAGATTGTCCACGTTCACATGAGAGATTGTCCCGATCAGCATCTTTTCTTTAGTACTAGTATAACTATACGTGTGTGAACATCATCTCAAATTCGGTACCCTTATCATGGGGGGTAAATCAACCAAATAGCACTAGTTTCACAGGAAATTGAGCTAAAAACATACCCTAATCAAGGGATACCAAGAAAGTTACAGAAAAAACCACAGGAAAACGTGGCCTGAAATTTGCCTTAATATTTCTTACCGTGCAATGTAATGATAAAATATTTAGTCAATTTGGAGGTTGAGGTCATTATACCTAAAAATGTACCACATTTCCTCCAAAACTGACTAAAACCACCTCTTTCTAAGGGTCAGCGTCCAGGGCCCAAAGACTGGCCTTTTCTATTGGAATCATGTTCACACATAGTAACCAAAGCTGAGAGAGTGGCCCCCTTTGTCTACGGCATGTCCGTGATAGCTCTCCTAGGTGCGCAGACAAACGTTCTGAGTGCACTCTTAATCTATGACATTAAATCTTAGTATATAATCTGATAGCTCGTAATTCTGTCTTAATGCTGAGTAATTAATCTTAGAAAATCTTAAACGTCTAACTGAGCAAATGAAGATGGCGCCACTAGTAGTGGTAAGCATACACAGTCCATCATAGGATAGGCTTGTTAACTAGTATGACCCCTGTTGGGTTTTTTCTTTCTTTTTCTTTCTCTTTTTTTTAGATGTTTATGTCGTCTCACCTGGGTGTAGGGCATATACTATAAAGACAAACCTCAGGTAACATAGTTTGGGTATGTGACACTAGGTGGCAGATACAAGGGCAGCTATCAGATCATATATAAAGATTTAAGATCACAGATTAAGATTGCGCTCAGAATGTTTGTCTGCGCACCCATGAGAGCTATCACATATTTGCGTATCTACGTGTCTAATTGGCGTCTTTGTAAACCGTGTCATGACCCGGGTCTGTGATGCAACAAGGGACTAACCTGCGGAGTCACTAGACGCCACCCATTCTGTGTGTAATCTTAAATCGCCACTTCTGACGTAATCTTATTCTTCCTCCCCCATAAGATTACGGGTAACAAGATTACGGGTTGAATGTGTATTTAGGGGAAAAATAGAACAGAAGAGGGGGGTTTTGTTGGCAGAGCCCCCCATATCATTGCCATCCATATTAAGATTACGGGAAAAGTGGGCTTTTTAAGATTACAGGTGGAATGGGTTGCGTCTAATGACTTCGCAGGTTCGTCCCCACGTGCGTCTGTGATGCGTGTCTGTGTGATGTAGGTATGACACATGCAGGATGTGACCCAGGGAGGCATACAGCCATTACAGGATCTAAAGTCACAGGCGTGACCTTTATTTAGGAGTGTAGGAACAAGGGTCACGGTCTGGTTAACTGGGACAAACTGAAAAACGAGCCGTGACAATTAAGCATGTCCCTCGTCGTCTCACTGCTGAATATACCACTGAATCCTTCTAGATGGGGCCCTTGATGGGGGGGTCCCCATGTCGCATGTCGGTTTTAAGAAATGGCCATGTCGCATGTCTGTGTCGCTTAAAAATGCTCATGTCCCATGTCGATTTTAAGAACTGCCCATGTCCCATGTCACTATCTTTTTAAGCTTCATTTCGCATGTCACTAGGCCTCATGTCGCATGTCGAATTTAAGAAATGCCCATGTCGCCATGTCGAATTTAGGGGTATAAGGCCATTAGATGGCGCACTGAAATAAAGACAGTATTTCAAAATATTCCACTATACACCACACAAGTCTATGAGTGATATGTTTTTCAAGACTACGCTTGATATGCAATTGGTGGTATAGGTCTATGTGTGGGGCTCCACCCGTCAACACCCGTTTCTTTATTAACACAACAAACTTTTGTATTATATCGCGGGCTCCCGAACCCCCTTCTCTTTTTCTTTTTTAATATTACAGTATGTAAGTATATCCCATGTAGTCTTAAACATTGGAGGTGTTTCGTAAAGTCAGGTAGTATAGTTTTAAGACTACGAGGGATATGCTTCTTGTCAAGGCACTATTTCCAGTTAGTCCTTCCTTGCGTATACTGTACAGGCTGTGTCTCACGAATTTGGGCCAATGTTTTCATCTCTGACCAGGTGCCATCTCTGACTGAGTGCTATCTCTGACCGAGTGCCATCTCTGACCGGCCCAAATGGAAACGGTTTATTTAAGGCAGATGAGGATAGAATTTGGCTGAAAAGGTTAATGTATGTTATAACTCTTTAAAGTAGTAATTAGTTGCCCATTTTTATCATCATCTGCTCTAAATAAACCGTTTATATGTTCAGGCCACCCAGGTAGAAAAATATCATGATAAATATTATGATTAATCATGTTGAAACATAATATATCATGATCTATCATAGTAAATCATGATTAATCATGTTTTCTCCTAGCATGATTAATAATGGTAAATCATACTTTATTATGATACTACCTCTTGGGAGGGGAAATCATGATTAATCATGTTTTCTCCTACCATGATTAATTATGATAAATCATACTTTATTATGAAACTACCTCTTGAGAGGGGAAATCATGATTAATCATGTTTTCTTGTACCATGATTAATCATGATACATCATATTTTATTATGATACTACCTCTTTAAAGGGGGAAATTATTATTAATCATGTTTCCTCCAACCATGATTAATCATGATTAAGCATACTACATTATGATCTTACTTTCTGAGAGGCAAAATCATAATAAATCACGTTTTCTTCTATTGTTATTTAATCATTATAAATCATACTTTATCATGATCTAACTTCCTATGAGGGGAAACATGATTCATCATGATTTTACCTATAACCATGTTTAATAATAATTTACCATGATTTATCCATTGAGAGAGAAAACATAATTTATCATGATTTTACCTTACTATAACTTATCTTGATATACCAAGATTTATTATGATTTTACGCATTGAAAGGGAAACAATGATTTATCATGATTTTATTTTACCATTATTAATCATAATATATCATGATTTATTATGATATCTCTCATAGAGAGGGAAAACATGATTTATCATGATTTTACAATACTATGATTATTCATAATAAATCATAAATTATCATGATCTCACCCAATGAGAGGGAAGCATGATTCATCATGATTTTACCTTAACGATAATATATAATGATTTATCATGATTTTTAGCGTTGAGAGAAAGCATGATTTATTGTGTGTTTTTTTTACCATGATTAATCATCATATATCATGATTTATTATGATCTCTCCCATCAATGGGGAAACACAATATTACCTTGATTAATCATGATACTTCATAATATGTCATAATTTATCATCTTGGGCGACTATGGGAGGTGCAGAGGTTCTGTGCCCGGCCTCCCCCACCCCTAGGCGACTGTGGGAGGTGCAGGGTGTCTATGCCCACCCTTTGTGCGGCTGTGGGAGGTGGTGAGAGACTGTGGGAGGTGCAGGGCTTTATAATTAATACCCATTTACCCTTTTACTTTAAAATAACATTTTAAAACTTCATATAACGTTATGCCATCGTGAGGAGCCTTACAGAAATGTTATATAACGTTATAAAATGTTGTTTAACGTTTTGTGTTCACTGGGATACCCTCTATTAATCCAACATGTATTAGCCTAGTTATCATGTACGTTAATTAGCATACTCAATGTATTAATATGATGTAATCTCATTACACATTACTATGTTCTTTAGATATATTACTTTGGCATATATAGATATGTCATAATGTTTGTGAGGCTGAGATATTGCCAATAAACATAAAGTAGAGTGTGTGAATGGTTGTTTGTTAATGGATTCTCATTGTCACAGAGAAAAAATAAAAATATGTCCATAATGCTAACAATGTATAGAATGAGATAACTAGGATTTAAAGGTATAGGATCTACGAAATCCACACCATAGGTGTGGTGGCCGGTTTCCATCAAGGATTCTGGATCACATATATTAGGCTATAATTATAATTGATGCACACATGATGCCTGATTGCATCACTGTTCACTTGAAGCAGTTAACCCAGTCTTTAAGGGGGTAGTGTGAAGAGGTCATGATGCATGAATTCATGGCAGTTCACCTGAAGCGTCATGCTGTCCTTAAAGGGTTAGTGTGGAGAGATCATGATGCTTGAATGCATCGCCGTTCACCTGAAGCGTCATGCTGTCCTAAAAGGGTTAGTGTGGAGAGGTCATGATGCATGAATGCATCGCCGTTCACCTGAAGCGCCATGCTGTCCTTAAAGGGTTAGTGTGGAGAGGTCATGATGCATAAATGCATCGCTGTTCACTTGACGCGCCATGCTGTCCTTAAAGGGTTAGTGTGGAGAGGTCATGATGCATGAATGCATCGCCGTTCACCTGAAACGCCATGTTGTACTTAAAGGGTTAGTGTGGAGAATTACCTCCACCCCGTCCTCAACACAGTGCTACATATACCATACAATGTACTCAGAAAGCTGATCGTTCCCCTCACCTACCAGGCCGCTGAGGTGTATATATGACGGCTTGTCGCAGTCTGTACTGCTAGTGTGTGGAGGGTGTGAGGGAGAAACGTCAAAGGGGTTTATACTGTAAGTGCATTGTCGAGGTGCAGGGCAGGGGTTGTTAAAAGCGAACCGACGTGCTACTAATAAAGGTGATCACGCCTTACTGACCAGGTTTTCCACACCCTGCTTCGCTCACCAAATCCTATTCACGTCAGAAAGCTGATAATTACCTCCACCCGCTCACAGTGCTACATATATGTATAGCTGCCGCGGTACCATTGCACAGTGGGTGGGGGGTAATTCTCAGCTTTCTGAGAGCTGCCTGTCCAGTGTGTGTGTGGGGAGGGGCGGGGAGACGTGTGAAAAACATCGTACCATTCAAAGCTCAGTAGACCGGAATGAGCAGTGAATTCTGGGTGGGAGACGTGTGATCAACATATAGATTGATTGCAGGTAAGGCCTAATGCGTAAGGGGAACGAGCAGACGACGCAGGGTTAGGATCACTTTGGCGGAGTGCAGTGCTAAAGGGTGGGAGACCATAGAGCCTATGCCTGTAGGGTGCAAAAAGCAAACGATCCAATGCTAATCCTATGGGCGCGCAGCTCCCGTTGAAACCTTACGGAAAAGTGAACCGGCCAATAATATCATTGACAATTAATTCTTAAATAAAAAGGAAATACATTATCTTAGTTAGTTATCACCCTCAGCCTGTAGCCGGCCTACCCCGCCCCTAGAAAGCTGTGGAAGGTGGTAGGTGACTGTGGGAAGTGCAGGGTTTCTGTAGCCGGCCTACTCAGCCCCTAGAAAGCTGTGGGAGGTGACTGTGGGAGGTGCAGGGCTTCTGTAGCCGGCCTACCCCGCCCCTAGAAAGCCGTGGGAGGTGGTGGGTGACTGTGGGAGGTGCAGGGCTTCTGTAGCCGGCCTACCCAGCCCCTAGAAAGCTGTGGGAGGTGGTGGGCGACTGTGGGAGGTGTAGGGCTTCTCTACCCGACCTACCCCGCCCCTAGGAAGCTGTGGGAGGTGTAGGGCTTCTCTACCCGCCCTACCCCGCCTCTAGGAAGCTTTGGGAGGTGTAGGGCTTCTCTACCCGCCCTACCCCGCCCCTGGAAAGCTGTGGGAGGTGGTGGGCGACTGTGGGAGGTGTAAGGCTTCTCTATCCGACCTACACTGATATTCCTAGGATCCCTATACGCCCAACCTCTTAGTCACTAGTGCCTAACCTAGTTAGTCATTTTTTGGATCCCTATACGCCCAACATAGATTAGTTATTATTGTCAGGTTGGTCACTACTGACCAACCCACCTTAGTCTTTTTATTTCCAGGGGGAGCCACTGAGTGGTCATCACAGGTGGCACCCTCTAGCGGTATACAAATACAACACACCAACGATGAACCTAGGTTAGCCACAACTGACTGACCCCTCGGTCATTTTTTAATATAACTTTGCCATTGTGACTAACACTCATATGACCAACCTAGGTTAGTCTGTACTGACTAACCCTTTTAACCTATGGATTTTCAGTGTACACTGATATTCCTAGGCTCCCTATACGCCCAACCTGTCAGTCACTAGTGCCTAACCTAGTTAGTCATTTTTTGGCTCCCTATACGCCCAACCTAGATTAGTTATTATTGTCAGGTTGGTCACTCCTTTGTCAGGTTGGTCACTACTGACCAACCCACCTTAGTCTTTTTAGTTCCAGGGGGAGCCACTGAGTGGTCATCACAGGTGGCCCCAACTGGTGGTATACAAATACAACACACCAATGATGGACCTAGGTTAGCCACTACTGACTGACCCCTTGGTCATTTTTGAATATAACTTTGCCATTGTGACTAACACTCATATGACCAACCTGGGTTAGTCTGTACTGACTAACCCTTTCAACCTATGGATTTTCAGTGTACCCCGCCCCTAGGAAGCTGTAGGAGGTGGTGGGCGACTATGGGAAGTGTAGGGTATTTGCAGAAAATGATATTACATTTGTTGCTGTTCAGGGATATACTTTTATATTGGCTATACTATGAAGGTTTAGTGTTGTTGTTTAGACTATCACTAGGGTTAATTTCCGGGAAAACTTGAATGGAGAGTTCAATACCGCCCAGGGAGTGCGGGAAGGTTGTAGAAAGCCATGGCAGATGTAGGGCGACTCCCCCCGCCTCCCCTTCTCCCTACACCTTCCACAGCTTTCCACCACCTTCCTCCTTGGTGGTCACTGCTATACTGATACCTCAGCCAATTAAAATATAAATACATAGATAAATTGATACGGCTGTGCAGGCCATTACACTAGTACGGGCTACATTGTGAGTACAGGTACAGCTCATTTAGGGCATACTAGAATAGTGGGCATGTCCTCAACCTGATACCCTACCTGTTCCATGGCCGGCTGCAAGCCACCCAAGTGCCTCCCCCGCCCCTACCCGTGTCAGGGCCGGCTGCAAGCCACCCAATGCATCCCCCCGCACCTACCTGTCTCAAGGCTGGCTGCAAGCCACCCCAGTGCTTCCCCCCGCTCCTCCCTGGTCCAGGGCCGGCTGCAAGCCACCCCTATGCCTCCCACGGCCCCTACCTGTCCCAGGGCCGGTTACAACCCACCCCAGTGCTTCCCCCCGCCCCTACCTTTCCCAGGGCCGGTTACAACCCACCCCAGTGCTTCCCCCCGCCCCTACCTGTCCCAGGGCCGGTTACAACCCACCCCAGTGCTTCCCCCCGCCCCTAACTGTCCCAGGGCCGGCTACAAGTACTTCCCATGAACTCTCCTTGGTGGTCAATGCAATACTGAACCCTCAGCCAATCAGAAGCAAGTCTCGTTCTAGTCACATGACCAGCACTGCACCTCCTATATAATGGGGGTGCAGTGTGAGCTCCACAGTCCACTGCTGCCTGACCATGGGAACAAACCTCCTGTCTGCACCTGCCTACTTCCTGCTTGCCTACTACCTGCACCTACCTACTGAAGAGCTACCAGACTACCAAGCATTAAGTTTGATAGTTATCTGCAAGTGATGTAATCCTAACTCCCTGAATAGGATAGAATAAATCATTATATATCACGATATTTATCACAATTAAATCGTAATACATATATATATATATCATGACAAAGCATGATAAATCGTGATGAATATCATCTTAAATAAATCTTTTAATTTTCATGGAAATCATGATTTTTAAAACATAATATATCATGATATTTATCAGGATTGAATTATGATACATTTATAATGACAAAACATTAAAAAAATCATGGTTTTATCGTGTTGAAATAATCATGCGTTTTTCACGGAAATCATGATTTTTAATAACATGATATATCATGATGATCATCTTAATTAAATTATGATACAGATATCATATCAAAGTATGATAAATCATGATAAACATCATGTTAAATAAATCATAGTTTTGTCACGGGAATCATGATTTTAGGACCATGATATATATCATCATAATTATCATGATTATATTATGATAAACCATGATTATAACATAATGCATATCATCATAAAGCATAATAAATCATGATAAAATACGATAAATCATGGTGTATCTTGGCAAATTTACTGCAGTTAATCACCTTGTATTATGGTTTACCGTAATAGTTATCATGATATATTAGACCTTGAGCCCATTTGAAGAATATGGATTTTTAGTACCAATCAAGTGTAGTAAAGCAGGCAAAGATTTTTGGATTTGGACATGTCTAAGGAACCCAAATCACTTTGCTTGACATCTGGGTTGCCCAGCTTAGCTTCAGAATCCCACGAGATGTATAGTGACATCACGCTTTTGCCCGCAATCACTGTATCAGTTATACATCGGTTAATATTTGGAATAGAAAGCTTAAAATAGAACCAAATTGAAGCTTTTGAACAGCCTATTACAATGAAATTATCATATGTCAGATATCTCATTCACATGTTTTGAATAATCATTGAAACAAAGAAATTTTATGAAATATTTTAAAAAGCTTCTGTTTCGAATTAAATAGCACACATTAAAATGAATCTAAACCACATATTATTACATCCAAGTAGTAACCATGTATGTTATTTAAAATGAAAAATATCTTTTATCATAAGTATGTTGTTTTAATTGTATGATTTAGAACTGTTTCTTTAATGGCAAAAGTATGGTGAGATCTAATCTGTGCATGGTGTCATTTTTTATCTAATGAACCAGCCTCTTTAGGACTGAGGGGGCGGGGGTTCTTTTCATGACAAACTATGCCATTTTTTCACAGGACCCTTTGCCATCTTTATATGGCAAAATATGCTGTCTTCTCAAGTCCCTTATTCACGCAACACTGTCAACCAAAAATGGATCATAGAAAAGTAATTACCCCTCCCTTCCCCACTGTCAGCCCCCCCTTTATCTATCTATAGGCCCTACCCAAAGAGTGGGAAACTTCTCTAGACTGCTGGGAGCAGGCCAGCGTCGGTCTGGCCCGAATCACCATGGTAGCCAAGGCATCCGCTAGAGTGGCAACCTCACTCTTAGATCCTAACAGATCCTCTCTAGGGGGCCCGCCTAACAACTTGATACTGTGCTATTTAAACCATTATAAGATGTTTTAATATTTTATTCAAATGATGACTTTACATGGATAGTCAGCGTGCAATTTGGCTATTTTGGATATCTGTACTTTGATAATTGTCTTATTTCAGTTGCATACAAAAGTCAAAGCGATGGCAAATTCCAGTGAGATATTTAGTCTATTGTTGTCATGCACTCTGTGCAAGAGTATATATTGTATTACCCCTTGTAATTGGTGTTTTTTTAAAAGGAGGATTATATTCTGAGAAGAGTAAGGGATCATATATTAATTCAATTGAGATGGCATTACCAGTCAAGTTAGCTGGAACTGGTTCATAATTAACTGAGAGGGATAACATTTCCACATATTTCGTCCAATGCACAAACATAGACAGTTAAAGTCTGTGCCCAATGGAATTAGTAGCTGAATTAACCCTTTAACCTTTTAGGGCCGAGCATCGACTATAGTTGATGCCATGGGGGGCCGAGCATTGACTATAGTCGATGCCATGGGGGGCTGAGCATCGACTATAGTCATCATAACTCTATGGGATTTACCAAAGGCTCGGCCCTGGGAGAGTTCCTATAAAATAGTCTCGGCCCCAACACCAGAAATTTCTTTTTTTGCTCGGCCCTAAAGGGTTAACCCTTCCTTTACCATACATGCATTATTGCGAGTTTATTGTACAGGACCGTACACCCATTAATGCAAGATAACCGCTGATTTTCGTTCCGATTTTTGACCCTCTATGGTTTGTAGAATCCCACAATTTCTTTCTGACAGTAGTCTATGGCATATTGTCTCTGCATATCTTAATACATTTGTACATACATCTAATACTTCAGAAATGCTAGGCACCTCAATTTGGATGATATATTTAAAGTTAAGGTCTATTTTGATGCATTCTGGCCTAAATGTAAGTTTCAATGGAACATATTTATACACTGAAGTAAGCTATATCTAATTTCAAATAGGGCTTTATCTTCCTAATTGGAACACTTAAAGCGATTCGGGTATCTTACTTTCTGGTTATTCAATACTGTTCATTTTTGTCATTTCTAGTTTGAATATTTACAAAATTCAATGGTCAGACGAGTAATTTTCAGTAAACAGAATTTTTATGAATATTAATTACATGCAGGTATAAGGAAACCACCCCAAAAGGATATTATCATGAGACTATGTAAGTAGCTAAATTGAGATGGACTTCTGTATTTCTGTGGAGCTTATTCAGGACTTCACAACTGGTTTCCTGTTACCCCCAAAGATATCCTCATACTTTTGCCATTAAAGAAACAATTCTAAATCATACAATTAAAACAACATACTTATGATAAAAGATATTTTTCATTTTACATAACATACATGGTTACTACTTGGATGTAATAATACATGGTTTAGATTCATTTTTATGTGTGCTATTTAATTCGAAACAGAAGCTTTTTAAAATATTTCATAAAATTTCTTTGTTTCAATGATTATTCAAAACATGTGAATGAGATATCTGACATATGATAATTTCATTGTAATAGGCTGTTCAAAAGCTTCAATTTGGTTCTATTTTAAGCTTTCTATTCCAAATATTAACCGATGTATAACTGATACAGTGATTGCGGGCAAAAGCGTGATGTCACTATACATCTCGTGGGTTTCTGAAGCTAAGCTGGGCAACCCAGATGTCAAGCAAAGTGATTTGGGTTCCTTAGACATGTCCAAATCCAAAAATCTTTGCCTGCTTTACTACACTTCAATGGTACTAAAAAAGTCCTCGGCTCAAGGTCTATATCATGCTAATTGTCATGATAAATGGTGTTTTACAAACTATGATTTCCGTGAAAAACGCATGATTATTTCAACACAATAAAATCATGATATTTATCATGATTTTTTTCTACCTGGGTGCAGTCAGAGATGGCACCCGGTCAGAGATGGCACCCGATCAGAGACGTTGACATTGGCCCAAGTTTGTGAGACACAGCCTACACATGACCTGTTTAGTAAATTACCCCGGAATCTGACATCATCTAGCATACATAAGTAACAGTACAGCAGCCTACACCAGTGTAGACACATACACAGGGACCACAGCCATGGATGTCTGACACACAAACATGTAACCTACCAATATCCTGAACGACTACAGCCTATTACTCAGCCTACACCCTGACATACCAACAGCAAGGAGGATAGAGGCTATCAGTCAGCTTAAACCCTGACCTACCAACAGCCAGGACAATTAGAACCTATCAGTCAGCAAATACCCTGACCTAACAAACAGCCTGAAGAACTAGAACCTATCAGTCAGGTCCTATAAACCTTGACCTACCAGCAGCCAAGACAACTAGCTACAACTAGAACCTGTCAGTCAGGGCCTATTAACCCTGACCTACAGCCAGGGCGACTGGAGCCCATCAGTCAGCTAACACCTTTTAGGTAGACAGCCCCTTGGCCTGAAAGTACGTGTCTGTTTAAGCTTTTTGTATAGATTTAAATACTATGAGAATTATACTATTAGACCCTAAAAACATTGGTAAAAAAACAGAGATAAGAAATGAAAAAAAAAGACCTGGAAAATATCACTTTTTCTGCAACAAGTAGGGACATAATTCCTTCAAATGGATAGTTTTCCACATTTATTTTGGAAAAATGTTGTAGGAATATGGGCAGACAAGGCATGAAACCCATTATCCATGTTGTCAGAATAAAATAGCCTTATTCCTACTTGTTAAGAGAAAAGTTGTTGTGGGAGCCTGAGAGGTGGGTTGACCCCCCCCCCCCCAAACTACCAAAATTTATTTGGCGCATAACTCAGTTTTTACAGTCCTTTCAATATGAACCATGTCCCATGTTTAGTAAGGCCAGGATACAAACAATACCACCTATCTTCCTTAGAATAAAACTATACATAATAGGGAGGCATAATAAAAATGACACTCACTAAAAGAGTGGTCAAGCAAGGGGGTTGAGGAGGGGAGCATAAAAGTTGGGGTACTAGGAGCTGGAGCCCTCTGGAAAAAGGGCCCCCTGATGATTGGCCCCCCGGAAAATTGGCCCCCAGAATGTAGGCCCTTCAGACAGTTGGCCCTGTGATGATGGGCCCCCTGAATATAGGCCCCCTGAATATAGGCCATAACCTCCAGTCAACCTAACCTCCAGTCAACCTAACCTCCAGTCAACCTAACCTCCAGTCAACCTAACCTCCAATCAATCTAACCTTCAGTCAACCTAACCTCCAATCAATCTAACCTCCAGTCAACCTAACCTGCAATCAATCTAACCTCCAATCAACCTAACCTCCAATCAATCTAACCTCCAATCAATCTAACCTCCAGTCAACCTAACCTCCAATCAATCTAACCTCCAGTCAACCTAACCTCCAGTCAACCTAACCTTCAATCAATCTAACCTCCAGTCAACCTAACCTCCAATCAATCTAACCTCCAGTCAACACGTGAAATACACGTCTTTGTCTTTTTATTTCGAGTACGCAATATCACATCAATTTAATTATTTTTCTAACGTTAATAATTATTATAACCGGAAAACAGTTTCAATGAAGGGCTAGACTTGGCTTTATATAATATCAATATAACATTTTTAAATAGGTAAAACCAAAATATTCCTAAGAAAGTGTAGTATCTAGTACTATAATTACAAAAATGTATAAAGCATAAAATTCCTTTTATTCACATCCTCAATTTTTATCAAACCTTATGAAAATGTTTTATAACTTTTGAGGATTAAAACATTTAGTCTAAAATGTTTCATTAAATACATGGGGACATTTTTCTTGGCTGATGGGGAAGCTTTATGTTCAGTTTTGATATCTGTGTGAAGTGGTTGGAGGTTAGGTTATTGAATGTTAGGTGATCGGAGGTTAGGTGATTGGAGGTTAGACGATCTGATGTTAGGTGATTGAATGTTAGGTGATCGGAGGTTAGATGATTGGAGGTTAGGTGATTGGAGGTTAGATGATTGGAGGTTAGGTGATTGGAGGTTAGATGATCGGATGTTAGGTGATTGGAGGTTAGATGATCGGATGTTAGGTGATTGGATGTTAGATGATCGGATGTTAGGTGATTGGAGGTTAGGAACATGGCCTGTTATCCTGGGTGCTTTTATTCAGCAGGGCTTATCATCTGGGGGCTGAAAATCTGGGGGGCAGATCCTCTGGTGGCAAAACATCAGGGGGCTTATCATCTGAGGGCCTATCCTCCACAGGGCTCCAGTTCCGGACACCAAAAGTTGGACCCCTTTTTAACAGCCAGAGCATTACTATAGGTAAATGGGCTTGCCGTCCGTCAATTTGAACCCGTCTGGTGGGTTGGTGACAGAACATTTTAGACTCGGTGACTCCTGTTTACAACAACAAAAAATGGCGACTCCCTTAGTTGTCTAATGGATAGAGGAAATTTCATACAATTTTGTAACCAATAAGGTTGTACAATTTATTCCCATTTTTTCCCAGTATTATATTTCATCCCAGAATTACAATATAAATATTTCAAAGACTTTGATTCAAAGGTAGTGACTAGCCCTTTACATTATGCAGAATGACCGTTTCATTATTACAGCTACAGTGTATACCTTTGGTAACCATGGAGACACTGACGATGGAGGACATTGATGAAAAGATCATCAAGGGCAAATTAGAACTTCTGAAAACCCTAGGTAAGCCTAAAGGTAAGTTATGACATTCCTGAGTAGGCCTACAAGTTAGTTGTGACAATCCTGGGGAAGCCTACAGTTAAGTTATTGCAACCCTTTGTAGGCCTTATAGATAATAGTTACCAGATTACATAGACCAAATCAGAACATAATTCATGCAATTTGATGTTAATATTTACATGACTACACGCTTTGTAATTCCAGCGCTGAGTGTTCGACTTAAGGCGAGGCTAGAAGAGATGGGAGTTATTACCCCTGACCTAACTGATCAGATGGAAGTAAGTCTGTTAATCTTACATCTATAAAAATAAGTATGTCCAAAATATGCTACTGTTTCATTTATCTATCCTGTGAGAAACAATTCTCCAATGTTAAACAACTGGTAATACGTAAACCGAACCTCAACTTTGGTTATACAATAATCCCTTGGTCCTAAGTCTAGGTGCAGGTAATACAAGGGTTTTTGTCATTATAGCTCAATACTAAAATATCAATTTTCAGACCTCAGGTACGACCCCAAATGAGCGGCTCGGCTACCTCGTGGATGACCTGAGAAGGGGGCCCACGTGGCGGTTCCTGCACTTCTGTAGAGTCATGCACGAGGAGGGGAAACCTGACGTCCTGGAGGCTCTGGAAGTGGACATAGATTATGTGAAGGACCAGCTAGGTCAGTTCTTACTTGTTCATTAGTTTCATGAGTTAATGGAGATGCAAGTGGAATCTAAATGACCTTCATGTTTACTGGGGCACCCCATTAGCACATGATCTCCTTTTCTAAGAACAAATTTTCAGCTGAAAACACCTTCGAGCCTATTGCGCGGGCGTTTGCGCTTACTACCTGCAGTAAGCCAATGGAGACTTGAAAGAAGATCACGTCTAGTACCTGTCTGAGTCGCTGGTTCCTGAACATCATCGAATTCATCCGGTAGAATCCCGAGACCTAGCCCGGGGTCGTCCACGCCGGCCGCCGCCAAATCCTGCCGTATCGACTGTAGACCCGGCGGGAGCGCGCTTGACGGATCCCCCTGCGGGACCCCCGGACGCGCGGTGGACGCTCTCCTCCCGCCCGGGGCCCCTTGTTGCCCTTGCCGCGACGACCTAAAGCTGGTCGTGCCTGAGTGCACGCCCAACGACCCCGCCACCATGTCCTCCTCCTCCATATCTCGCACGATATCTTTGTTGCTGATCCGCAGGGTCGCCAGCTGGTGTTCCAATTGAGTAATCCTGCGTTTCTCCTCCAGCTCCGCTTTCATTTTGGTCTCTTTCTCAACCAAAAGCTTCAAGTGCTCCTCCCTTTTAGGAAGGGGGGACTTAGTAATGGTCTCCCCTCCCCCAGGCTGCTTCTCACCGCCGGTGTCCGATATGTCTCGTACCTCGGCAGACCCAATGTACCTGCAACTGCTCCCAAACGGTCCTGGGTGGTAGCCCAGACACGTTGCACAGTTTTTAGACGTCTTTCCCTCCACTACTACGTGAATTTGGGACGCCATGAACAAATAAAAATGACTATTTCCACTCGAGCCTGAGCATACCTGTTGCTTGGTCAGCGACCAAACGAGCACTGGTCAATCCAACATGGCGACCACCTAACCGGGCTACACCTAGCCGCCCCCTGGTGTCAATACTTGTAACACCTCACAAGTGTACTGTTACTACACATTAAAAGCCCACAGACATATTCATTTCTCTTATAACAAGGATTTATCACCTCTGGAATTGTAGTCAGAACCTGGAGACAAACAAATCCTGTCACATGACCACTATCTTTGACCACTAATTACAAGATTGAGCCATACCTTTTTCTAAGAGACTACAGTTAGGGTTGGGGTTAGGGTTAGGGCTCCTCTCTCTGCAAATTCTGAGAAAAATTCATGATTGTTTTGTTGAAAGAGGAGGCTAGTGCCTCTGGAGACCAGAGACATGTCTCTGGCCTTCTAAAACCAGGATTTTTCACCTCGAAATTTCTTCTTATAAAAGGAGATCATGTGCTTATAGCCTGCTTATAGATATGCTGAAGGTGACCTTCCTATTTACTTACATACATGCTGAAGCCTTCAACACGTATGCAAGGTATGAGAGAGAGAGTATGTGTGTGTAGACAACATCCTGTACTCAAATACTGTAGGCTACACAGAGATGAAACTAGAGGCTTAAAGAAGGTGACTATTGTGTTCTTTTACAAACATAGTAGCTGCTGAAGGTGACCTTTGTGTTTACTTACAGACATGGTGAAGGTGACCTTCATGTTTACTTATATACATGCTGAAGGTGACCTTCATGTTTACTTACAGACTTGGTGGCAGCTGAAGGTGACCTTCATGTTTACTTACAGACATTGTGAAGGTGACCTTCATGTTAACTTACAGACATGCTGAAGGTGACCTTCATGTTTACTTACAGACTTGGTGGCAGCTGAAGGTGACCTTCATGTTTACTTACAGCAATGTGAAGGTGACCTTCATGTTAACTTTCAGACACTGTGACAGCTGAAGGTGACCTTCATGTTTACTTACAGACATACTGAAGGTGACCTTCGTGTTTACTTACAGACCTGGTGGAAGCTGAAGGTGACCTTCCTCCTGAGTACCAGTGGAAGGATGACACGTTTCCCACTGAGAGTCCTGCTGAATATTCACTAATTCAACGTCTGCTAGGCTTCTTCAGTAACTTCATTGTCTGGTGTGAGTAGAGAATATACCTATCTACTAAAACCTGTATGAATCATGTTTAGGGTAGGTTCACCCCAAATCAGCCACTGTAAGTCGACCACTGCTCCAGCGAGGACAAAAGTTAGTATGATGTTGAATGAACATTTATGACATAACATTGATTCTGGAACTGTTAGATTAACATCATATAATTTTGTTCTCCACTCATGAGGAATGGCCAACTGAGTGTAGTTGGCTGAATTGGGCTGAACCTACCCTAATCCTTTATGCGTGCGATCAATCTCAATTTATACATTTACCTTTATCTAAATGGTTTCTTCATTCTATGATTTATTGACTTTTCTCTTTTTATCATGGTTGATATCGCTTAAGCCGGGATTTATTCCTCCTATTGAACATGTTTTGTTTATTGAACTAAACTCCTGTTTTACCGATTGTCTTAGTTTTAAACCTTCTCCGTCCGGGATTGATGCAACCAAGACGGCTGCCTCAGAAATGTCACTTCTATCGGCTGAGGGAGAGCGATGAGAAGCGGGCGATTCCTGCTCCGATGCTGGAAGGTGCGTGTCAGTGGTGTAGGAGAAGGGGGCCCTGCCCAATCACATTAGTTTGAGACCCCCCAAAATTTGTCAAAACCCTACAAAATAATAAGCATAATTCGCAAATCTTAGGCCACTCAAAGAAAAAGTTGTTTCTCCTCGTTTTTTTATTTTATTTTATTACTTTTTTTGCTGGGGCCTTAACTGTGTAGGAAAAATTAGGTGACTTTTCACGCACAATTTTCACATTTTAGTAAGCAAGAGTATATTCATACGCAAACGTTGTTATAATGCAAGTTATTCCTTGCTCACTGCGTTACTGACAGCCTAAGCTTAAATTTGATACCAAATGTGCCAATATTTGTCAATTTCTGACATATTTTCCATCAAAAATCTAAAAAATAAAAAGAAAAGAAGTTTTTCCCAAACACGATTTTCATGATGCGCGTGGTGATGAGCAGCAACTTTTGAGTGGCCTTACCACATTGAATACTGGGCTGTGATTGGCCCATTTACCTGCATGAGCAGGCTCCATGGTCCAGTGAACACACCAGGTGTACCAAGATTATGGTACAGCCCAAGATGGTGCACAGTACCATAATCTTGGTACAGACCCAATGGAAAGGGTGTACTATGTATTTAGTAAGTTCTAATAACATGGTCCTTAACATGGTCCTTAACTATGTATGTTAATTATTATGTGATCATGATGAAAAATACAAGCTAAAATATGAATATCATTTGTGCTTGATTTATACTAGAACTTCAAATTACTGAAACCAATTGAAGCCAACTTTATATGGTTTGTGCAATCCTGAACAACACTCATTAGCGAAAAGATAAGCATTTAAACGTTTAATTGCTTTTGAACTAATGTAATGTTTATAGTACTTTAATTTCTCTTGAGATTATATAACTTTTTATACTACTTATTTCAACATATCGACTCGTTCAGCGCTGCTGCAGCACTGTGAAGCAATGGAGAGAAGCTTGATGCGGACCCCGCTGTTTGACTTCGATGAAGATGGCTCACTTGACCTTAGCGAGCTCTATGTCAGTACTGACGTGTGGGTCAAACAAAACGAGAGGTTGGTGTGACATTGAGCAATATAAAGCACATACCGTAATGGCCTGTATAAGCGCAGCGGTCTCAAATAAGTGTAGGTCTCGTTTAAGTGCAGGTCCATGAGTAGACTTCCATGACCCCTCTGAAACCGTAAATCCCTCTTTAAAGGTACTCATATAAGGGCAGGTCCCTGTATAAGTGCAGGGGGTAACAGGAAGTTGAAGTTTATAAGCGCATGGGCGCTTAAACAGGCCACTACGGTAGTCAATTTCAACAACTGCGACCCTGAAATATGCAAGTCCCCACAGCAATATGCTACTCAACCTGTGAGAGTCAACTATGAATGATTCCAAGGCACTCTCTTATAGAAAATAATAATTTTGATTTGAACTTGGGATTTCAACTTATACCCTGATTTCACCTCAGATAAACATGTGTAAACCTAAGACCTTTTGTTTTTAATTGCAGGGAGCAGACACAAATAGCGGTGGAAGAGTTCTTTTTGCCACAGTTTCAGAACAATGCGCCCAACACGTTGCTGCTGGAGGGAGAGGCGGGCAGTGGGAAGTCATCTCTCCTGCGTCACTATGCACACAGCGTCTGTAAGCAGTTGCTGGGGTGCCACAACAAGGGGCCCGGTACGCCATGTGAGGGCCACGTGTGGAGGCTGGTGGTGTACACGGCTGCAGGACGCACCAACGGAACTGCCAAACAAGCCATCAAAAACAACCTCATGTGTAACCCGCAACTCAAGAGACGATTAATGAATGCCATATCCAAGGATGGAGAGGGGGTTCTTGTGCTTAAGGATGGCATGGACGAGCTGCATGATCCAAGATCCGTAAAGAACATCCGCGATTACACCAACGACTGTCAGAAAATGGTTGGCAAGCCAAAGCTTCTTCTATCATCACGCACCGGGCTGAGTCAAGTGGAGAAGGTTTTGTTTGACCGTGTAGTGAGGATTGAAGGTTTCTCTGTGGAGCAGGGACTGAGGTATGTGGAGACCTACTTCAGGGTGAGATACAACCTGACACAGCACCCTGTACTCACACACATACAGGCACACACAGGTAGGGTAAAGGGAAATGCGGGTTCCTACACATAGGCCACCTGGTGGCAAAAATCAATACTCATGAAAATTCTTCTTTTGGCTAAAATTGTATTCCAATGTATGGTACTTTCCCTTAATCAACCATTTTGTTTGCCATCCAGAGATTATACCTGTGTGTATGGCATTTATTAGTCACTGGGACACCCATAGCATCCTATAGTTAAGGCAAAATAAGTATTTTTGAAAAATTCATAACTTTCTTATTTCATCGGTGACCCCTTAGTATTTTACATCTAAAATGTTCCTATAGATGCCTATGAAACATTTCCGAGTTTTGGTTGATATAGCAATAGAGGGGGATAATCCATGACCGATAATGTGAGAAAATACTGTTTTCTCATTCATTTCTATAATTAAGGTACTCATTTGCTCAAATGGCTGTATCATGAAAATTAGCTCGGTGACAAGTCAATTTCTTTTCATTTTCTATTTGATAATAAATCAAGCTAATATAATCTTGAGTTACATGCAAATAGCAATAGAATTTCAGTATTATCTCGACAAGTAGCATTTCCCTTAAACCATTTGTTCTAACTGTGTTATTTCATGGTGGATATGACGACCACTATGCTTAAGTACTAGAAATCCTGTATCCCATGGCCTGTGACGTCATCATTTGTTCAAATTATTATGGCCATTAATATGCAATTAAACATATTTTGAAGAGTAAAAACCATGAAATAAAGGCAAAGACCCATAGCCAGAGGATTTTTGGTATCATTCCCCTCTTGGTGGGGCTGGGGCCGCATCCCACTCAGCCTGTGGCTTCTTGGGATTTGGCCCCAGCCCCACCTGGGGGGGTGGGGGGGGGGGACAATACCAAAATATCGTCTGGCCATGGGCCTTTGTCTATATATCAGAGTTAATAACTTTGATATGACTGATAGAGATAATCTGATATCAGAGTTCATTTCGTTGTCATCACAGTCCCATAACTATGATATCCCAGTTTACTCAGAGAAACCCCAGTGTGACCATTTGTGTGATTTAAAAATGCAATTCTAATATTGTCTGTTTTTAGACCGAAACAGGAGTTTTCTAAAATCTTGATGTTGAAGTTTTAAACTCTGATATCAGAGTTTATTACTCCAATATTGACGTTTTAAAATCTTAGTTATTATTCAAATGTCAGTCTGATGTCAGAGTTTAAAACTTTGATATCAGAGTTTAAAATCCAATATCAAAGTTTTAGGAAATTCCTTTTTTGATTCTAACAAATAGTTCTTCAAGCACGAAAACTTTGATATTGAGGGTGAACAAATGGCTTGCCACACACAGGTGACGTAGAGTGGGTGCTCAGGAACCCGCTCCAAGCGCTGGTATTCAGCGAGCTGACAGCACGGGGGGAGCTCACCGTACAGGACATAGGCAGCCTCTCACCAGTCAAACTACTCAAGGTGTTTGAGACGCACGTCATCCGACGAGATGCAGAACGCAGACAAGCGGATAAAACACCAGGGTGCGCTTCACGATTCTACAACGCTTGTCTCAACTGTCTTCTCAAAGACAAAAGGAGGTTGACAGAGAATGATGTTGAGCATACATCACCCCACATGGCCTTTTTGCACAAGTATAAACACACAGACATATATGCCAACACAGAGATTTATTTCATGTTTGGCCATGAAATGTTTCTTGAGTTCTTCTCCATCCAAGGACTCATTCAGTGCTTGAAGGCAAACTCCCCCACCAAACAGGCCATGTTGCTTTACCTGTGTGCGAACTCTAAAATGCGTAACGCTCTGCTGCTGACCTGCGGCTACATAGCAGAGTACGAACGTGGACTGTTCCCTGACCTGGTGTTCATTGTACAAGCCTGCCTCGTACTGCAGGTGGAGGAGCAGCGCTGTGTCATGAATCAGCTCACCGATGGACTGCTGCAGCTGCCTGCCGTCATACACAACACCTTCCCACCTGCCGTCTTCACTGAGGGTCTGACTACAGAGCAGGCCAGAACAGCTGAAGAGGTCTCCCGGCGAATACAACGCGCCTTCAACCAAGACGCTGGCCTGCTGAGGGAGGCCGCATGGTTCCTGAATGGCTACCTGTTTGCTGGGTGAGTACCAGATAATCATTTGTCTCTTCTAGTCAGGTTTAGTAGGAGTGTGTAGTAGTTTACCCATGTCAGGTTTAGGTAAACTGTTTGTAGGTCTGTGTAATAGTTTCTTCTAGTCATATTTAATTAAACTATTCATAGGTGTGTGTAATAGTTTCCTCTAGTCAGATTTAGGTAAACTACTTCTAGGTGTGTGTAATAGTTTCTTCTAGTCAGATTTAGGTAAAATACGTGTAGGTCTGTGTAGTAGTTTCCCAATGTCAGGTTTAGGTAAACTGTAGGTGTGTGTAATAGTTTTTCTAGATTTCCCTAAACATAAACACCAATATACTGTACATGATTTAGGGGGGATGGACCCAGCATAGGCATCCCCCCCTCCTTGTTGGTCAAAGATTAGATTCTTTTTAATGTAAATATTTTTTGGGGATTTTTTAACAATGGTCCGCCCCACCCCCTTTTTCAAAATCCTGTATCTGCCCCTTTGTAGTACACATCATGGTATAACATACGTTTACTTTACAGCGAGGCCAAGTTCTACTACCAGCACTACAAGTTCATCATGGGCTGCGTGCGGCAGTGTCCAGCCGACAAGCAGGCTGACATCTGCAGCCGCACCACTCACCAACTCCTGCCCTGTGTCAGGTAAACACATAGTATAGGCTACATACCCATGGCCACAAGCGTTGTGGTTATAGGATCTTGGTGCAGCAAACCCTCTGGTTTTGCGAGGACGTTTTCCCTCGCATTCCCCTGTGCTTGATATTTTATTTAGAGAGATGATACTGCATAGTGACCATCTTAAGAATATTCCCCACCTTTGTATGTTTTTACAATTTTTAGGTTTTCAATCATTTCTACACTCTCTAATTACCAGTTTGTACATTTCACCTCACCCAATTAAGGCCTTTAGTAGCATAAACGGCCACTCATAGTGTCTTGATTGGGTGTAGAAATCTACATGATTGGTAAGAATATGCACAATCAGTAGAAAACTGACCCTTCTGTCCGTAACTCTCAGACAGCCCCCGGCTCCATCTGAGAGTTACAGCCGTAACTAGTAAACACAAGGCTCATGAGATGGGGCCAATGTGATAGTGTTTGACCGGGTGCCATCTTTGACCAGGTGTCATCTTTGACCAGGTGCCATCTTTGACCAGGTACCATCTTTGACCAGGTGCCATCTTTGACCGGCTTGATAGTAAAGAGTTTACTTAGAGCAGATGAAGATATAGATAGGCTATTAACTACTAATTTAAAGTGTTATAGCATCCATTAACCTTTTCAGCCCATTTCTATCTTCATCTGCCCTAGATAAACCTTTTTCTACCAGCCAGAAGTTCATGATTATCAGTCCAACCCAAGAATTCCTAATTTCTTCACGAGTGGTACCTTGGGTGGCATCTCCTAAGGCATGAACTAGAAAGGCTTAAAAGAAAAGACCAGCGTAATTTCATATGGCTTTCTATCACTAGTATTGGTAACGATTTCCAATATTCGGACATATATTCTCTTGAAATATGCAGCATGTAGTATTTAAAACTGAAATCAATAAGAACAGAGTGACGTCACAAGAGACCATGAATTTGCCCAGACACACTCAGTACATTTCAATTAATTAGTCTAGACACCATTGAGTGGCACTATAACGACTTCTTGATTGGTTGGTCGGTAATCTACACCACTGTGAGTGTGCCTTAACGGCCAATTAAGAGCCACTCAAGGGCCAATCACAGGGCAGAGTAGGTGCAGACGATTTTATGTTTTATATTTGTTTCATTTATATTGACTTTTGTGACCTACTTAGAAACTCTCTTTGTAGAATGGAAAAGGGAAATGGTGTATAACTACTTGATAAAGACAATAACTAACTCCTTTATCATGGATTGAGTGTCTGATACATTATAAATGGTATTAGCATGTACCATATTTGTATAGGTTTAGTAGGGCTTGTTGCGTTTTTGTTCTCTTGTGACATCACTATTTTCATGGTCATTCATTTTTATGTCAGCTGCAAATGCTATATCCTGCATATTTTAATGGTTTATATGTCCGCATATTGCAAATTAATACTAATACTAGAGATAGAAGGTCACATGAAATTACGTTGGTCTTTTCTTTTAAAGTTGGATTTTAGGTACACTGCTACCTTTTGATCAGTTTTGCTGCAGTGATGGCGAGGGAAATACCTAGTTGTTTAATTATCTATAAAGCCTGCAGATATACCAGATTTTCCGAAGCATGTTGTTGATCGTGTGTGGGGCGCGTATGACCTTCCCTGATGTTCGCTATTTGTAGGCTGTCCCTAACTGATGGAGCGGGACAGGACGAGGCTGTGTTTCCCGTGTCCGGTGCCAGGTGGGGTGCACTACGATGTAGCGGAAAGGATGGTTCTACACTCACCCAGGTCTCTGTGTGGTGTCCACGTGACCTAACCTCAACCCTCACGCAGTACGACGCACTCACACGACACACCTCACGCACTGCTCCATGTAACATGACGGTGTACCTCCACGACCATGGCTCACTCTGGGGTCCGCAGCCGCCTGAGGTTCTGACACGTGGGGACTGGGAGCCTGCTCTGCGGCACGTGTTAGCGTACAGAGTTACTGACCTGACCATATTCACAGACCACGTCTCACGTACCTCACCTCTAGACGGTCTGCTCACAGCTCTACAAGGTGTAGTAACAGCCGCACACAGTCTGACAGGTGGGGCCCCAGACAGGGGGTTATTGTGCCACTTGTTGATTTTAGAGAATCGTCAATGTCACTCATCTATCTTAAGAGATACAGTAAATTCTCTCGTAGTAGCTGCGGCTAGTGCATGAGTCAGATCACCCATATGGCTTATACGATTGGCCTAAAGTCAGGGTGTTGCTTATAGGCGAGGTTTTGCTATCATGGTACAGTACTAAGTCACCATATTAGATTGCCAGTGCAGCTTATAGGATTGACCCAAAATCTAGGTGCGGCTAACACATAAGTTAGGCTTATACGGGAGGTTTTATGGTAAGTCTTGTCCGTTGTTACCAGCCTTCCTGTCCCTTGTCAATGTTAACAAGTAGGTCTTGTCCCTTGTCACAATGGTTAAACAGGCTCTTGTAGAAATTTCTATTATGGGAATTGGCAGTAATTGCCTCTGCATCCATTTGAATCCTATCAATTTTCTGTGATTTATCTTCCACAGCTTCTTTTTCCCTAACCATAATGATCAATCCCCTTCAGTCTCTGCATCCATTTGAATTCTACCATTTTTTTAAAGTAAATTGATACCATGGAGGTTTAGAGGCTAATTTTGACACACAACTGATATATGTCTGTGCTTTACCTTCAACAGCTTCTTTTCCTCTAACCATATTGATCAATCCCCTTCAGTTTCTGTATCCATTTGAATTCTACCACAGGTGAGGTAACTGTGTATCATGGCCAGATGAGTGCGGAGGTGCTGGAGGACTTCTGTGAGTGGGCAGAGACAGTAAGTCTGGGGGTAAGTTTGAATTTTTGTAACTTTTTATTGCTGATATTCATTTACATGATATCAATAAGCAACATTGGGCCACATAGAACCATCGTTATACTTGAGTATCACAAGTACCTTTTAACGAGGAATTGTAAAACCAGAGTAGTTTTCAAAGAATAAAACAGATGTTGCAGAATCGGATGATCTTCCTGCTGTTGTAGTTGTAGTTTGTAGTTCAATCATTTTATTTGACCATAAAAATCACAAACGTGGGGCGCTCTTCATCATAGCCAAGGAGTGTACATAAATCGAGCAATCAATGTCATAGGTTCTTATACTAGTTTACTGATATTATATGTGACTAGTCTACTGATACTAGACAGATAATATACAATATTTTCAGTCATCTTTCTTAGACTCAGAATCCTCCACCAAATTGCCACACTATATAAAGTAATATATCTCAGACTTATAAATATAATTAGTAGCTTAGTGTGAACATCTTTTCTAGTATAAAGTCCTATATAAATAAAAAAATTTAAGTAGTTATCCCAATTACAAGAAATTGGTGGTCTCATACAAATGTTTAACAAGTACCGTGTATCCTAATAACATATAGGGTGTGGTGCTATGGAACAGCACCGTCGTGCTGGGTGCAGGGTGTGGGGAGTGGGATGTGACGCATGGTGAGTGGGATGTGACGCGTGGTGAGCGGGATGTGACACGTGGTGAGCGGGATGTGACCCGTCTACACCAACGGGTGCAGGACGTGGTGAGGGGTGCTGTGTACGTCACACAGGACGGACAGAGGGTGACGCATCCTGGTCACCCTGACAACAGTGGGGGAGATGAGGTAATGCCACCTTTTTTTTGATAACTTGGTTTATGGGCACTCAGAGCAAATATTTTGAGGGGCGGGAGGGAAAAAAAAGAAGCTGCCCTTCAGTACTGAAATTTTCCCGGGGGCGGAAGGAAAAAAAAGAAAAAAAGAGCATGGAAAAGTCTTCTTTTGGCTATCAAATGAGGGTATATTGAGAAATATTCCCAAATATCCCCAATTTTGAAGGCCTAATTGTGGGTGTTTGCTAGTCAGCATGTACTTTTTTTTGTTGCTAAAATTCCAGCGGAGGGGGTAAAAATATTTTTTAAAGACTTCTTTATTTTTTGCAATATGCCAAACTTCCCGGATCTGTAATCTAAGTTATCAGAATAAAACGGCCTAAGGGGGATTTCCGTTTTTTTGAAGGCTAAACCCAGTGGGTGCAAAATTCAGTTCAATGCTGAATCAACATGGGAATAACATTGAATTAACATTGACAACCATTTATTAATTTTGATTCCATGGTCTGTACTCAGTGGGAAAGGGCCTTCCCTGTGATTTGTGCAGATCCTATGAAAAATTATTTTTAATCATTAGAAATCCTATTTAACATTAATGGGGGGGGGGCGGTCTTAGTCTCTAGAGGGGCTCCATCCCATGCAAATTTTAATTACAAAATGTCCCCCAGATGACGTTTTTTGGTTGCTTTTTTGATTTTTCTTCAAAGCCCAATCACATGCCTGGTGCTGCATCAACTTGAGTTTACTGTTGTAGATGAGTTATCAACTGTAAAAGTTTTTTTCTGTCATGTTTGAAACCTTTGATTGTTGCAAGTTGTGTTTATCAAAAATTTTATTCTGGGAATAAATTAATCTCTTTATTCTGGGAATAGATTAATCTCTCTAGAGATTTTAGATGTCAAGACAAGCCAACAACGCAGGAACGCTTTGCCCTAGCTGAACTAGGGTCAAATACATGAATCTATTTTCAAGTATTTTCGAATCTGTTTTTATATTTTACAGATAGATGACCTTGACACGTACCTTAGAAGCTTAGGAAGCAATGAGAAAAAAGGAAAGTAGAAGAGAGTTGATATTTATCCCCAACCGTGCCATCCACTACTGCTCCTATCATGTTAGGTCTAGAGTCTACAGTCTTGATTCTCTAGTCTATCATTGCTTTATACCGTAATATGGCGACATCAGATCTGATTCTATATCTATATAGCACAGTGCGCTTAAAAATGATTATAGACACCTTTTAGTAACTAAGAGTTTAATTGGGGTAAAAACTTGAGATATTTTTGTTGTTTGTAGTGTAAAAATCGGCCAAAAACGGGGTGTGTGTGCTTATTAGGGTGTGTGCGCTTATTACGATGAATACGGTAATCCTATTGCATCTTACTGTTCTAATTAGTTCAGTTCTCATACCTGGGTAACAATAAGTAACAAAACGAACTATCTGTTAATGAACATACTTAGTAAGTTTATTGCCCATATATATACAGACAGGGAGACCAGTCAACCCCCAACCGGTGATTTGTGCTTAGACTGAGCTTAAACCATAGCAATTGTGTGCCAGGATTGTGTGCCAGGATGTGTGCCTATAGATAAAGGAGTTCAAGCAGGGGTCTTTGTCTTCATTCATACTTATCTCATAATAGTTATTACAATCTTTGAACATAGAATCAGGACTAATAGTACTTGGATGGTGGTAATAACAACATTCCATTTTTCACCTTCTATCAGCATTTACTATGTGTTTCAGAACTAGTGATATAAGCGTTCCACTATATTGCATGAGTGTGGTTAATGGGGGAGGGGGGTTAGATGGGGGGGGGGGGTCCCCATGTCGGGACATGTAAGGGACACTAAGGGAAAAATGCAGGGGCACCATACTTGACACAATGGGGCCGCAGGCCCAGGAAAATTTTGGAAATTGACAAGGACGAATTATTGGCTCAGGGTTCATACCCTGAGGCATATACAACCCCCAGGTTTCCCTTTAAGATGTTTTTCTGCCATTTAAGAATGCTTATATCTCAGTCTCTATATCATTTAGAAACAATGCAACAAAAGAAAAGATTGGGCAAGATCGGGGGACAAATGTTTCCTTCAAAAAGTAAATCAATATCTCTTTTCTTCTAGTCACAAATCAACTGCAATCTTTGGCTATTATTTCTCTCTTTTCTTTAAACACTTAAGTACTGTTAAATGACTACCCTCTAAATGAACTTTGCATAGGGTCCAAGGTTTAAAAGGAAAATTGGAGCTGATAGAAATGCTCTTCTGACCAAAGAAGTATCACATTTCTATCTTTCTGCCATGAATTTACCATCTTACATATTAAAATGCCATCCAACCAAGCTGAAGTCCCCTCCATATTATTTAAATTACTCAAATGAACTTTATATAATACCCTGAACATACCTAAGACAAGGATTTGTTTTAGTTCTCGTTTTGGGTTTTAAGACAAATGTGGGACATGGGAAAACGTTTGTCCTTCAGTTGCTGTTCGAGATAGACTTCAACATGCCCCCCCCAACCTCTGACCTGCAGGAGTCATAATTTTGGGTTTTGGTGAACAGATTTGGTGAACAAGATTTTTATTTTTTTTAAAGTCTCTAGTACAACCCACACTCGCCAGGTCCATCTTGGACCATCTGTGGTCATCCAGTAGGGTCCATAAAGCATATCTGGTTTGGTAGATAGTTAGAGTATCCGTAAGCCTAACGGCAAGTGTGAGCGTCACTACAAGGGCTCTCTAATACATATATGGTCCAACCGACTCGCTTTTTGATACAGGTAGCTTTGCTACCAGTGTATTATATAACGCCTTGGTGAGAGGCTTGGGGTTGGGGGTTGGGACATGAGTTAGGGTATTACACATATTACACTCACACATATTACACTCACACATATTACACTCACATATAGCTAATCATCTGTAGCACACGCTGCCCCGCGGCCGAACGACACGGCGAAACAGAAACGGAGATGGTGTCGCTGCTGACGCTCCGATCGACTCGCTTTTTGGCTGAGACGTAAAAGGGGGGTTACGCACTGCAGGGCACTGATGCCCACAGCCACCTGCTTGCCCACACCCATCTGCTCGCCTGGAATTTGATAAAATAAGGCATGTGACCTATCAAAGCGGGTCAGCATTTCCTGGAGGTTATGATTCTGCTGTCAGAAATGAGAAATAACGTATCGTACTAAAATTAGGTGCCTGATCATTGGGAATTGGCACTGTGTGTGTATGTGGGGGGCGGGGGTTGTAAGCACTCAATTTCGGTGATTCAACATCAAAACTCACACATATTACACTCACACATATTACACTCACACATATTACACTCACACTTTGGGGAGGGCACTTCGGGTAGCTTTATCCAATGGAAAAACAAATACCTGTGTCTTTTGTGATTAGCATCACACGCTAGATTTTTAACAAGGACAGAAGGCGTTACATGCCCGCAGCCGGCAACTGTCGCCCACACCCACCTGCACACCCACACCCACCAGCTCTCCCACACCCACCTGCTCTCCCACACCCACCTGCTCACCCACACCCACCTGCTGGTTTCCTGAAACAAACGCTCTTGCACTCTAACTTTGAAAGAATTTCCCTTTTCCCAATATACCATTCTCCTTTTTAGTACAATAAATGATACATTTCCATTCACACCTCTACCTGACCCTGAGTCATCTGTGAGTTCACTCACACGCTCAATCTTATTTGAAGAAAGATTTGGGTAGCATTTGGGTGTAAAGTGAGGGGATGAGCTGATTAGTCCTATCGAGATAAGAAATTACTCAGAATCCAAAGGGCCATACTACTTATCTAAACAGAACCAGGACACAGGAAAAAACGCGCACCAATCCTAACATACGGGTCTCCTGCCAGGAAACTCCCTATATCTTTAGCATTGCTGCAGTAGGAATTCAAAATATATCTCCCTCTGAATATACCTTTATGTACCCATGTTGTTGGGAATTTCCGACCGGGCACATATGCTGGTTAGTTGGTATGTACGATCGTTATTAAAGCTGCCAGGCCTAAAAGACTGAGATGCTCCATTCGATTAGCATTGATGTCCACAGAAGATGAGCGATGATGTGATGATCATTTATTGTGATCAATGTCCTTAACTGTATCAACAGATGTTCTTTAGGAGCCTATTTTGGACTTTGTCATATTTGAGATATATAACCTAAAATGCACCAAAACAGTCGCATGCATTAAAGGTAAAAGTTTAATAAGAAAAAAAGTCTCTTTAAGAAACACACTTAGCAAGGAAAAAATTGTTTCCCTTGATACAGATACAGTTAGTAGTTGGATGGTTGACTACTAAGGGTAACGATTAGAGTTAGCAGTTATACACCCTATCTATCTCCAGCAGTTTAAAAGAGGCACGGCTTGTCTTCTCTCTATAACAAAGGAATGGCCATTGTCTAACAAGGGAGGAGGGTTGGTAAGAGGAGATTGGGGCAAGGGGAAATACTACCTTTCCGAAGGTTGTATTTATTTGCTAGCAAAAATTGGCTACTATAGTTCAGAGTTTGCATGACTCTTTTGCCATAGTCAACTCTAGTTGGCTCTAGTAGCAGAGTCATGATGACTCTAGTGGAGGGGTCACAGCTCCTCCGGTCATACCCCTTGCTCCTTGTACAAATTAACTCTCCCTCTTGACTCTATCAGTGCAGAGTCAAGTGCCCACAGCATTTCAGTCATTTGTAGTTTGACCCTTCATGAACAGTCAAATAAAAAATGTGTTGAATCTGATAGTAATTGCATATGAAACCACCTGGTGGGGCAACCAACACTAGTTTGGTACAAGTGGCAACCACAAGGCAGAGCCACTATCTATACTTCAGATAATTGCTACATGCCACACAGTTTTGATTCTCTATGGATAGGTCCACTATGTCTAAATAGTGTGGTTAAGGGATGTCAATGGATAAGCTTTCCAGTTAATTTACCTGAATCAAATGTGATGACAAACTATACAATACAACATGTTATTGACCTGTTTTGGGCAATAACCTCACCTACTCACTTCTTTCACAGGCCTCACCTGGCCTGCCCACTAATTATATACACCTGTTGCCCCCACTCTACCCTGGCATAAACACACAATCCACCTGACCTGCATGCACTCATGTATTCAATTTTGACTCCCCTCTTTTGATGGGTCAACTGCTGTTGACTCCTCAGGAACGGAGAGTCAAACTCATTCAACTCTCCTCTACAGGAGTCACGTAGGAGACAAACTGCGACTCTGGCTGTCAGAGTCGTGGCGACTCGTTTACTTTTCTGTGTGTAGAATATGGATCAAATAGAGTGTGACCAGGAAATACGGCAGTGGAGACTCTGTGTGAGGGTTACAGGAGCCAACAACTCAAATGGCTATCTACCCCTAAATTCTACATCCAGACATTGGCATTCATTAAAATTCTTGAAATTTAGGTTTCAGGCAGGGGTTGGGGTCAGTGGAGAAGGGGGGGGGGGCAAAAACATGTTATTTATCTGAGGGAACTGCCAAAAGTCTCACCCTTTTTCAGTGAAATAGGAAGACTCAGGGGACACGGCCCAATGACCATCGCCTATCTTTGTGAAAGTGAACGAAATTTACTTGTAATATCCTCATTGCGTTCAATGTTTTGAAAGGCCTGTTTCTCGTTGGGAAAAAACACACCTGCTGACTACATATCTCACTTTGGCTACTTTTACCACTGGCAAAGATATAGGTCTTTTAGAGCTGAACCAGTGTCAAGGATAAGTACAGAGGATTTTGATCTACAAGAATATGATTCCATGTAGATAGGACCGACAACAGTCATATAAAGATGTAATATAGCCGTATCCAAGAAATGTGTGCCTATCCTTTTACAGCCCAGTGGACCAGGGTGAAGCTCTTTCATTTTTTACTGTCTGCAGCATCTGACCCAATTCCGTTTTCGAGACAAAATACCACTCTCCTAACAGGCACTTCTCCAGACATGCCACCTGCTATGTCTTTGTCCCAACTATGCTTTTTGTCATATCACAGAAGCCTTGAGTGATTCAGTTGCAGCAAAAAGAATTAAATGACCAAAAAAAATCTTCACAACGTGATATTGATTTATATCCTGGGGGCTCCCTGAAATCAACTTTCTTAATAATCATCAGAAGTGTAATACATCAAATTTAGGAATTCCAGTTCTATAAAAGTAGCAATGGACTATTTTGAAGAATATCAAAAGATCTGGCCACCTTCTTGCTGCCCTAGCGGATTCACCGCTCGGTTGGCAGCGAACATACGGGCAGGGATCCCCTGGCACGTAGTTCTTCCAAGCATATTTCAGCTTGAGGCGAGCCGACTTAGTAATATTCTGCTTCAGACCCTCGACTACCGACCTGATGTACACAACGTACCAGTCAATAGGATGGCCGTCACCAGTCAACCAGTCTTCGTCATCCGAACCACTCTCAGTATGGGGGTTAGGAAGAGACAACCGGCCGGACTCACACTGAAGGTCAGTCAAGCTCCCAGAGAGAGTTTGAGACGAGCGTGGGCTGCTTTTGCTCGTAACCGACGGTTCGCTCGAGACTCGACAATGCTCCAACCGTCGGCCTCGGCCGCAGCAAGTCGCTCGTCGGTCTCCTTTGAACCGTAGCCACCGACTGTTCGCCTTCCAGGTTAGGAGTAGGCTCAGGGGCAGGCGCTGCCGCCTTCCTCTTATGCTTCCTCTTAGGCTTCTTTGCGGGTTCCTGCTTCAGCTTCACCGTGGACCCGTGAGATGGCGAACCATCATCTGGGCCCTTCGGTGCCGCACCGCCAGAATCGTCGGTGTGTTTGGGCGAAGTAGAACCATCGTTTCTACCCGCTGGGCCAGAACCGTCGGTTCTGCCCGGATCAGGTTCCTCCTTGGAGCCTTCCTCACCCTCCCCCTCAAGGTTGGGTTCGGTTGGTACCGAGGGTGAGCCGGAGCCTCCTCCGACTGCAGAACCAGATCCTCCTCGGGCGTGACCTCAGCCTCAACCCGAGTGGAGTCTAGCCGACATACCGACAGCTCAAATGTAAGGAAACCTCTTGGTTCCCTTCACCCAAGCATCGATACGCCAGCCGGTAACAAACGGTGTAGGTACTACCGGGTAGACTTAGGCACCACTGATCAACACCTTTACCCTGCGGGCATTGGTGCTGATCTGAAGATGCAAGGGGACTGAGGGGCTTTTATACCCCTCTGTCCCGCAATTGCCCCACCCCCGACCGACTTCTCAGCCAATCAGAGGCCTCCTCACAAAGGCTAGGCGGGCTGACCTAATTTCCCACGCGCGATTTGGCACCAGAAATCAAACAGGTGACGCAGGTAGCGCCCTTCCCACGCCGAAGATATCCGATGGTGGGAACATGTTGTTTGTTAACCATTTCGTGGCAGAGCCACAGGAAAACCCGGTGGTAGTGTACCGGCGTTAGAGGACATGATATAGCAGCATGTTACCAAGCGATATGTGATCAAAGCTAATCCCTTACTTAGAATTAACCGGCGAAGCCAGTCACCTGCCCTGAACATGTGTCTTTGGACGCTACGGTTTTAGCAAAAGCTGAAACCGCTCAAGTACCCAACCCAGGTTCGGTCAATCCTGGTCACGGCACCAGTGTAACAGGCAGCGGGGATTCGAATCCCGGTCCCTCCGCTCCAGAGCTAAGAATGCTACCGTTGCACCACAGGGCCAGCTCCTTCTCCACTGCTTTGCTACGGTACTTGAGCTACCATAGGTGGGCAATGCGCTCTCCACGCACACTCAGGCTGCCCCGAGCGATACGTGGCCGCTACAACAGTAATAGTCCTTGCTAAATGAAATATTGAAAACAAACCCTTTCTTAAAGAAAAAACCTACATGTAGTCCGTATACCATTTTAAAAACTTTGTTAATGATAAATTAATATAAATTAAAAAAAGAAGAATATGTATCTATTGGCAAAAGCAAGTTTAACATTGCATTTGTAAATATCAATATTTACTTAAATGAAAAGATTACGGTAGGGAAGTCCATTGAAATAAAATTCAATAAAAGTGTGTTCCTGTAATAGTGAATGTTGTCTTCCTTTTATCATGGATACAATGTATTTCTGGGTGTTGATACTTTGAGAGAAGTTTGTGAAAACATACAATGTCTCAAGTATTTTAGTGAATATTTCACATATTTTGTTCATGGACCTAGAGTAAATAAACAACACAGACTGATTGATTATATAGCTATTAAGAAGGATGGTTTCAGCAGGCCCTCATGACATTGTTTGGGCATTTTATTTCTGACCAATTTAATTTTTTGTTCTCATCTCAAATTCTCTTAACAGAAGAACCCCATCCTAGCATTTCAAATGGTGTCAAAATTCATAATGGAGTAGTTTTGGACTCAGCCTGGATCCCTACGTTTAATAAATTACTATTGATCGACACACTAGACCCTGTTCTATGAGGTGAGTGTAATCTTGAAGCACGAAATATGCATCTAAAACTAATAGGAGACGCTTTTAGACCGACCCATCCCCATAAGAGCCCTGTTGTGGACTTATCCTAATTAGGAAAATGTCATATACTTTTTTTAAGTCACTGATTTTGACCTAACAATATTAAATGCATTAAATGCAGAGTAATCCTTGTTAGTCACTCCATTTATCTGCTTCTTTGATTATTCAATGTATAATGAAACACATGTTTCCATGGCAAAATGTATTTACAACAACACCCATTTAGGCTCCAAAACAGGCTTTTTATATGGACGGTTTACACCAAAGATGGAATGCTTTCTATGAGACGACTGTAATCTACCAAAAAGTACGTGAGTGCCACGTCAGCATATTTCCCCAACCTTAGGCTATCATGCCCCCCTCCCCGGTTACTAAAATAGGTGCTAATCCCTTAAGTGAGTATTCCACTGACATGAATCGGCCGAGATTCTGTCGTCGGACGAGATTCACCCATAAGTTTAACATTGTAGACTTTTATTGGATGACAAAATCTCGGCCGACCGACGTTGGTGGAATACACGCTTTACATAGTATCCTTTCTGCTTGCTCAAAACGTTAAAGGGCGGCTAGCCCTTTGATTAAATATCTAATTTAGCCAGAAAAGGGTAAAAAATAAAAGAACCACAAAAGTCAAATTTCCCAAAGAAGACTAATTTGGTAAGAGAAATGTAGAAAAAGCACAAAACGGTGTGATTTCCCAGAAATGTCCAATTATACGAGAAGATGCCATTCTGTGAAGGCCACTATCTTGTTCCCCCTAAATAAGTTATGCTGATTGACACTGTATAAGCCGTCATCCTGAATTGAATTGAATACTGTTTCTTTATCATGCACTACTGTAAACGTATATATTTTTGCGCATATATATTTTCCCGAATTTGGTGTAAAGTGCCGTTTTGTATGTATTTGAATGATAGCGTGAAATAACATAAGTTTAAGGTATTGTTGCATAATGAAGCCGAAGGTGAAACGTATGACGTGATTATATTGATGGCAATATAAAACAGATGCTGAGATCACTGCCTTTAGGGTTTTATTATACCATTCTTATTTCTTGAAACTACCGGGTAGGTCATATGATGACTATTGTGTCCGGTTTTAGATCTTGATTTTGCAACCTTCCCCCTATATCTGTCAACTCTGAGAAGAAGCGTAAAGACCGCTAGGACACGTTGCGTTACACTACACCCGATTGTCATCCTGTGTAGGCCGCCATCTTGTTCCCTATATAAGTTACTGTTGATCATCATCCTGTAGGCCGCCATCTTGTCCCCTATATAAGTTACTGTTGATCATCATCCTGTGTAGGCCGCCATCTTGTCCCCTATATATAAGTTACTGTTGATCATCATCCTGTGTAGGCCGCCATCTTGTCCCCTATATAAGTTACTGTTGGTCATCATCGTGTGTAGGCCGCTATATTTTCCCCCTAAATAAGTTACTGTTGATTGTCATCCCCTTATAACTGTTAATTAAGAAGACGCAAGATTTACTCATAATTCTCATAACTAATGCCCAAATTAACTGTTATCTATAAGAGGGGGCGGGTGCGGTTAATAGGATTAACTTTTCTTTTTGTTTTTCTAAGCTTAAAACATTTTTTAAGCGCATTGTGCACTTATTACGTTGAATACGTTATGTGTTACAAATAAACCTAAACAACATTTATAATTGATATTAAGACTAAGTTACATAGTAGCTCTTCATTTATTTCTAAATTTGTTTCCTTTTATTCAATGATGTCTAAAGGTTCAAGACACACTAAATACTGTATATGTGACAGGGTGGAATATTGGTGGCTGATAATCACAATATAATTCACAGATGACTGAGCTATCTTAGGTAATCATTGGTAATCATTTTGATTTAATTTGAAGAGGTAAATCCTTTTCCCCCAGGTTTTTGACATAAGGAGCATAATGAACATGTATCAGCATGAAAATTGCAGTTTGATTGACCAATACGTGGAAAGAAAACAAAGTCAAGTGTTGAAATTGAGCAAGCATTTTTATTATCATATTAAAGAGACGGGTAACACACCTGTAGACTTATAGAATTTATCAAACCGATGATTCAGATAAAACAGTGTAATCATCTGATTTTCTACTGGATAAATGAACACTTTGCTTTTGACAGATTACTTCATATACTCATCTTCTATCATGATTCTACATACTAAGGTTGTTTAATCATGTTGTATAACTAACCCTTTATGTGCCACATGGTACAAAGTATCTCTTTTGTCATGATGATGCATGAATGTCGCCCCCTACGGTAAGTAGCCCTATATTTATTTCATTTTAGCATCATGCAGTGTCTCTAGGTCTGATACACTCCTGAAGGTTTCCTGAGGCTTACACAAGATGTTGTACACACATTGGGTAATTACTAACTAATTAGTTCATAGATGAAAACTGAAAGGTTTTTTCAAGAATGTATAATAGATTTTCAAAAAAGGGTACTTTCAAAATTGATCATTATCTCACCATAAGTTGCTAATTAAATCGCAAGTTAGTGCAAGTTTGTGTTAACTGTGTAAATAAACCTCTAAAAAAATGTTGTATGTTCTATTAGTTCCTACACCTAAAGCCACAAAGAAATGTGTAGTATATTGTTAGAAAGAGTGCATGTGGTGTAAGGATATCTGGAATACATTAGTAGCGCATTGTGAACACATAATATGAACCCACTTTATAAATCTGAGGAAGAGAAAGGTTTTAAAATAATTCATCCTCAAGCCCTAACATTTTAGAAAGTTATTTACCGCATAGTTTAATAGACAAATGTATTCATACATATTTAATGTAAAGAGGGCTGGGAAGTGACTCATAGACACTAGGTTCAATGGGATGCCTACCACTTCTTGATTCTAGCCTTTGGAGATGATTCAAAAGGCAACTTTGGAAAGGTGTAATAAGGTGATCTTGACAAACGATCTGCCAATAGGTGGGATCTAAGGCAGTTAATATTTGCTGTGAATTAGTACCTTTTTATACAATAGCATGCTTCTTGGCCTGTTTAATAGAGAGTTTGTATTGGAATAGTAACATGGTTAGAAAGTGGTATCATGTCTTATAAAAAGGATATTATGGTTTTGAAAATGGAATTCTACTCTGAAAGATATTGCTTTCAATTTATGCCTTTCAGATGAGTTAAGAATCCATATTCAAGTAGTTAAAACACTCTAAGACTGGCTTAAAAGCCCAAGGGTGGAATTTAAAAAAGATTGACACGGGTGTGCGGCTGGACCTTTGACAACCCTTGACCTTGCCATGGCATTTGCAGCCAAAAGCTCCTAGGTCTGTGGATAAAAACTATGAAATATACCATATTTGGGAAAATCTGCTGAAGAATTCCTGGTGTTCTAAGAGATTTTGACGATATATTCAGGGAAATTTTGCCAAAAGCACAGATATTTAGGTGCAAAATAGACCCTTTTCATGAAACTTGACACTTTAATGGCGATTTTCATGAAACTTGACACTTAGTATGGCAATTTTCATGAAACCTGACACTTGGTATGGCGATTTTCATGAAACCTGACACTTGGTATGGCGATTTCACTTGAGAATTAGACCCTTGGTATGGAGATTTTGTAGAAGAAGTACCCTTGCCAGTCGCACACACACGAATACAAAATGGACTAAGTGCCTCCCCCTGGATTAAGAGGTAAATCTACTAGCCATTGAATGATTTCAATTTGTGGAGGCAATGTATCATGCATTAGTAATCAGTGGCCTCAAATATACATTTTAGGTAGTCTGGGTTAATGTGTTCTAAGATCAAGTGCTTAGATCAGTATTGGAAAGCAGGAGACCCCGACTCTGCACTCTGCTCCAAGTGGTACTCCATCAGTTTTACACAAATTCAGGAAGATTTTGTATTCAAGTCAAAAAGTTATATGATAAGTACAATTTAGTTTCCAAAAATGACCCAAAAGTAGGGGAGGTCAATCTAAGTGTCTAGTAATCCCCCCCCCCCCCCCCCCCATTTCATTGAACAGTCGGGGCATATTTGTGCGGAATTGAGTATGTTCATACTGGAGTGAAGGCTTGAGCAACATAAGAATAGGTCATCCAATCTCGTGGTCGGGGGACATAAGCCATGTCAGAGGTTCATCCACCTGCCCATAAGGCCACTCCAAATAAGATATTTGTTTCTCATCACTAAACCATGAGAAATATGACGAGAGCGTTTTTTTTCTCTATGTTTTTCTTTGCTAAGGATTAAATTGTTAAGGATATTCGAAAGCTGTACATATGCATAGTTCCTGCTGTACTGTAAGCTTTAATTTCTGTCATGTTTTTCAACCAAAATTTGCAAAATGAAAAGAGAGAAAAATCTCCGAAAGGAGATTTTGGAGATGCGTGCGGTAATGTGATTATTTGGAGCGACCTAAATAATGTCTACTAATATATCTACTAATCCTCTCCTATCATGTCAAGAGAAAATTAAGTTTGTTCGCACAAATCGAAAAAGTCCTTACAACAAACACCATCAAAATCACAACCTATGTGGCAAGAGCAAGAAAAAGGTATCTTGTCGCCACACCTACCCTGACAGGAACCACCTGGAATTAAATAAAAGATACATCTGTAGCATATGAATGAATTGTGGACATCGCTCTTACATCAAATACACATTACGAAGCTAGACAGGGACTTATGTTATTTGGAATCAAACGTTATCTTGCAGATTGTCAGCTGACTATTTGTTCTGATAATCATAAAGGTAGCATGTCTGAGCAAATAGTGAAAATCAATAAAGCCAAAAAAAGGTTTGTTTCAGGTCAGCCGACCGACCCTATCAAAACAGGGCCGGCCCTGCTTTTTTAAATGCAATTTTGAAAACATATTTATATTTTTACACTTTTTTTGGGGTCAATTTTAAGTTTTACAAAAAATTCAATTCCCCCTCCCCCCCATTTTTACACTTTTTTTTGTTCAATTTTAAGGTATCGCAGAGGGCTGTAAAAAAAAGAAATCCTACCGACCCACCCTAGACATTCTGCCCACTTTACCTGAAATAATCTTTTTTAATGTGGCCTAATGATGCATGAGCCAAATAGCGTTCTTGAATATGAGAGTCAGCCAAGAATTGAATGGGTATTGGATATTTCAACTGACTCAGTAAATGATTAGCACCTCAAGATAAAGCGAAAATTAATTCTAATATGGCAAAATGATTATTTCGTTATATAATAAGGGTGCAAAGCATATGTTAATAATGTTAGGCATCAAATCATTGCTGCCTTTCTTGGACATGAATTGGTCGTCAGGTATTCAAGAAGTACTTACTAGGTGATAAAGTGCCAACTGTAAGGTAACCGGAAAAATGAATAAAGAATGACTTCAATTTGATGTCAATTGTCAATTATTAGATACGGAAATATATTGATAATAGATCAATTTTGATTGAATTCAAGTATAAGGTGACACCTGCTCTTGTTTATCATTGATTTAGGCATTGTTAACTGGTAAGGTCAATGGTGTTTATTCAACCAGTAAATGGCTCATTTGTAGGAGTGAAAATCTATACAGCATAGAACCTGTTGCTCCGACAACAACAGTCTAAGTGCAGGCATGACAGGTACTCAGCCCTTTATATACGGCGGCCCGGGGTTTAACCTAGGTAAACTATATTTTGATTTAGTAAATAAGGGGTATCTGAGTAAAATTATCTCTACTAAGCAGGGTCCGGATGGGTACCACAGCTATACCATGATTTTGATTACTGGGGTATAAAGTTTAAGCTGTTCTTATTTGATTGATTCATCATTTATATGTAACTCGTCCATAGCTCATCTGGTAGGGTGTGAGCTTGTGTGTTGATTTAAAAAGTTATATCTCATAGTACATGGCTTAAGGATATAACGTCTAATAATGTAAGATTTATGCAGTTTAAACATTCAAGAACATTAATATTCATACAGTTATAAGTAATGGAATAAAATAATTTGATGAGTAAGGTGCTGGTGCCCATCTTTACTATCCACCAACGCTACCCCGTGCGTCTTTCGCGCCACAACATAAGTATATAATGTATACCGGGGGTGCAGAGGGGTCCCCCCCCCTCAGGTCGCAAGGTCGTTTTTTTAGACCCTTTATCCTATAATCAATTTTGTGCAAAAGTCGCCAGGTCGCTTAAATTATTGCCCCAGGTCGAAAAGTCGCCTGGAAAACGGCCGAAAACGGCCCAGGTCGCCAGGTCGCCGAAAACCCCTCTGCAGTCACTATACTGTGCAAAGCGTATCTATGTCAAGCTGACATTTGGCTAATAAAGCTGTCCCAAATTGAGGTATACCCAACGATCTCTAGTAGTTGGATTATACTATAGGGAGGAACGTCGAGGGGCAAAGTTTGTTCATGCACTAGACCGTGCCTCAGCAATTATATGATAGACTGATAAGCTGCCACCAGACCAAGGGTATGAACACACTATTGCGTGTACATACAGTGTGCAGAACACATTGGACGCTAATTGATTAAATGTGGCGAGTAATGGTTGGGACAAGGTCTGAACTCTGACGCGGCAATCTGTCGCTATACACTAGCGCCACCTGGATCACCGCGCCAGCATCCCCGTGACGTCACAGACAGCGTCCACATTCGCATATTTTATAGACTCCATTAGGTGTTTTGTCCCACCCGCCCACACCAAAAACTCATAATTATTACTCTACCACTATAAATGTGCTGTACAGTAAACTAGACTGACTATCCACATTTCACTGTACTACATGTATTACTCTTAAGGGCAGATGTTCGCTGTCAAAACATACATCTCATTTATCTTGCATACATGTAATTGTTTAAACATGTCTTCAAAAGTTTATAAAGCCAAAGTATACTAAAAAGAACTTGTCCATTATTCATTAAAAAGCCTTCAACAAGCTGACTGCCAAGATCATATCAGTTTAAAGTGGCATAGTATTAGAGCTCAAAAATAAATTTCGCTAAAAATAAACCAGAATTTTCAACATGCCCATACTTCATGTCCTACCTACTTTATTATGCATTATTCCCCAGAATTCAGCTTAGATTTCAGCTTGTTGTCAGTTTTATGCTCAATTTGAGACATTTGGAATGCACGCTACAAGTTCGCCCATTGGAAAATGCACTGTAAAGGGCTGTGTCTCACGACCTTGGGACAATGTTTTTGTTTCTGATCGGGTGCCGTCTCTGACCGGGTGCCGTCTCTGACCGGGTGCCGTCTCTGACCAGGTGTCAAAAAAGGTGTTTTAAAAAGAATTATACTCATATATATAAGGATTTGGAAAAACGTTATGGCGGTTGTTATATAATCATAATTATAATTACCCTCCTGCTGTTAGTATTTTGACCTTATCAAGCCAAGCCAGTCAGAGACGGCACCCGGTCAGAGACGGCACCTGGTCAGAGACTGCACCCAGTCAGAGACAAAAACATTGTCCCAAGGTCGTGAGACACAGCCAAAGGGCTATACCTGTGACTATACATGGGTAAAAATAGACACATGCGACACGGCAACACGGGGGGGGGGGGGGTTGTTAAAATTGACACTTGCAACACGGGGGGTTTAAAAATCAAAATTATAGAAATCATAGGCCAGAATGTATAGGATAAAAATTGACATGGCGACACGGCACCTTAGCTAATAATCGATATGGCGACACAGCGATAATTCTGGCTACCCATGTACAGTCACATACCTCACATGAACTCATTTTAGTAGAATTTAAAATTGGACCATGCAACTTTAACATGAACATTCAGCACTACTAGGTAGGGTAAGGTAGAGTATATATAGTGGATATTATCCCTACTGCGCCATTAACTCTACTTGCTGTCTGTGGCAGTGCTCATCATATTAAGGTAACCCAGCTGCGTGACACATTCGAGGAACATACCATAGCAGGGACCTCCTTTACATTCCATGTCCTCAGTCTGCAGTTCCGCGTTGGAGCAGGATTTGCGCTGTCTCGTCTTGGTGTTCTCACACTGGGCACAATTCGACCAGCCACTCCAGCAGCCGTAGAGGTGGTCCTCTGAGAATACAATGCAGATATTGGATGTGTAATATTAATGTATGGGGATGCCTCTTATGACGGTCTTCACTATATTCTTGGCTGTACACATGGCTGTACACATGTTCACATATCATCGCAAAGCTAAGAACGTGGGGATTCTAGAAATATTATTTTGGATATCCTAAGGTAAACTATGAAATTCTAGTTGGATTTTCCCAAATAAAAATAATAAAACATTTTTCAAAAGATCAGACCAAATCTGCTAGCTGTTGTTCACGACCACTATATATGCATGAGGGAAGAATTTATGCTACCATTGCATCGGGTACACCTTTATATACCATTCACAACATGAATATACAAGACTGCACCTCTCATACATGAAGAATAAGCAATATTTATACTTGATAAATGCATGCCATTCTCTCATTGGGCTATGTTTACCCATGGCCAGAACCAAAGGCAATGAGGCCTGACTAATAGCCTGTAGTCTCAGAGTGGTACTCACCAGTAACACAGCCCAACAGCAGGCACTGAGGGGTAAGGTGGGATGAGTGGCTATTCACCTAGTATTTGGGATAGGGTGGAAGGGAAGCTGATTGTTATGGTGTTTGGAGAGGGGTTAGCCCAAGGTTTTTTTCTTGTAAAATCAATATTTATTTTGGGCTCATCTAATGGGCTTAAATCAGATTTCAGGTCTGTAGCAGACTTATCAATCTGTCTTACTGTGGCATTCCCATAACCGCCATCTAATTTTTTCTATAGGCAAGCTGGCTTTTTATATGGAAATACCCTGTTTAGAGGGTGAATATTCAAAATGAATATTACTTTTTACGATGGGGGTTAGTTCAGAGTATTCTAATGCTCAACATACTGGACATACACTTTACTACTAGATAGTTCTTGGAATTTTAACTTGTTGTTTTACGTATGAAATGGACATAAGAATCCTGAGGGAAGGAAGTGGACGTGAGGGAAGGAAGTGGAATCAGGATGTGAGGGAAGGAAGTGGATGTGAGGGAAGGAAGTGGACGTGAGGGAAGGAAGTGGACGTGAGGGAAGGAAGCGGATGTGAGGGAAGGAAGTGGATGTGAGGGAAAAAGTGGACGTGAGGGAAGAAGTGGACGTGAGGGAAGGAAGTGGACGTGAGGGAAGGAAGTGGACGTGAGGGAAGGAAGTGAATGTGAGGGAAGGAAGTGGATGTGAGGGAAGGAAGTGGATGTGAGGGAAGGAAGTGGATGTGAGGGAAGGAAGTGGATGTGAGGGAAGGAAGTGGATGTGAGGGAAGGAAGTGGATGTGAGGGAAGGAAGTGGATCGTTCAGATCATGTGATGTCCGGGATACTGAAGCAAAATCAAAGAGCAAAAGATACTAAGAGGATACACTTGGTAAATGCTTATCCCCCAAAAGCCCATGACGCCCCCTGGTGGATGGAGTGTATAGTTCCCTTGGCCTACTTAACACCTATGTATTTAACCATAGCTAAAACCACATTTCAGTTGCTTGAAAACGGTTTTTACTTCCATACTTATTTTTCTATGTTTCTCAATATCCATGCCGAATTTGGAAGAAATGTAATCAAGAATAGTAGCTGCAGGGGGTTACTAGCTCACATGGCTTTAGGTGGGAACAGAGGACTGTACACTCCGTCCACCAGGGGGTGCCACGGACATACAGGACCAGAAAGCTGCAGTAATTCCAAGAAAAAAAAACACTTTTTCTCAACCATTAATCACAAATATTAAAGTGTACAGAACAACCAGAGTGAATGCATGCTGGAGCTATACACCAAGCAATATTAGCACCCTCTGGCAGTTTGGGTTGTTTTGATTAGTCTGGTTGTTGAGGGACAATGCTAACCTCCGGGAGAACACCTAAGTGGGCCTTCTTAGTATTATTGCTCTTTGGTAAAATACAAAGTTAAGAGTAAGGAAATGAGAAGAGCGTCGTTGTTACCTTCACACCCTGTTCCTGCTACGGTTCCATCCCCCGTGAAGCCTGACGGACAGGTGCAGGTGAAAGCGTCTTCAGTATCAGTGCAAACCGCATTCTCGACACAGGGACCAGGAACCATGTCGCATTCATCTGAAAGCAATCCATAGTACAGCATAATTATTAATATTATTCTAATGAATTATTCTATCGTGGTAAACAGCCGAATATAATGGCCTTATTTCAAGAAAATAAGATAGATAAATTTGCCTTGCGGGCAAATGACTAGTTCAAGAAAATAATTCTTAAAATTAGTCATTTGTCCGCAGGGCGACTTTATTTATCTTATTTTCTTGAAATGAGACAATTAGACAATTATTTTTGGCTGTGCATAGCATTGGGGGTGTGCGGCCAAGCATAACTACTGTAAAAAGGTTTTTTAGGGATTAATGGATGAACGTTACTTTTACATTTTACTTTATAAATGATGTAAAATATCATGCAATATCCCATGTTTTAATCTGAGTTTCATGAATAGATTTACAATTTATAGCAAAACATTTATACACCAAATGTATTCAACATACTTTGGCTGAAGCAAGCCTTCCCTGTAGCTTTCCCTTTCCCTATTGCTCCTGATGTGCCCGCAGGAGCTGAAAAGATACGAGATAATTGCATTATTGTGTCTCAGGGATATTTGGCTGTTTTAGAAGTGAGCAGAAGAGTATAGTTAAAATGTTGGCTCGTTTGGAGAAAGTTGTCATCGTAAGAAAATCGATGAATAGATACATTGTTTAGTTGACATGTAGGAACGCTGAGAGAGAGTTGCCTGGGCAGAAAATAAGTAATAACATGGATACAGTGCATTTTAAACTTTAGGTCACAGCTGGGAGAGAGTTGGCTGAGTTATTCAGCTGACGTTATCACTGCATTAGCAATAGATACATTGTGAGCATCCAGTAAATCAGAGTGTTCAGTATTCATCAATGCATCCTCTCATCCTTGTCTGTCTTTTACATTGGTGACAATATTAGTTTAGGCCAAAAAAAGGTGTGTTTCAGGTTACTCAACCTTAAACAAGGCCGCCCGAGAAATGTTTATCCAATTTAAAAAAAGAAGCATCTCAAGTTATTTTTGGGCTATTTCAGAGTTGATTTGATGGTCCACAAGTCGACACTGTTGTTGGTGAGTCAGCGCTGAAGTTTCAGAGTCAATTTTTGGCTACTGTTCAGGAAGTAAGGAAGAAAAAAAATCTGACCTACCCTACCTAGATTTTCAGATTATGTAACCTGAAACACACCTATTTCTTTTGGCCTTAATATATACATGTACAAGACTTTATGCAGAAAGGCAATGAAAGAGCACTGAGAAGAAGACTAAAATTATAAATTGTTAATAAGGACAAAAAATCGAGGAAAGTTTGCATATATGCTTTTTGAATGTGTTGGATCTATAGAATCTGTATGAGTAGGAACAGGAGAGCATACTGGCATTGTAAATCTTAATTAAAAGATATATTGTAAGTGGTATTTCTATAAAAGGATAAATGTATGAAATAACATAATCTGTACTGATATGTATGAAATATCATAGTCTGCGCTAAATAGGTAGGCACATGCTATGACATTTGCTGATTCAATCTCCATATAAAACCCTCAGATGGGTATTATTTTTTACAGTGTGCTTTTCTTGATCTGTTTAAAGTTATAGAATATAGCTATAAACATATCATGTTGAATGATAAAACCTAAAGTTGTCATGATGGTTTTATCAATTTAAAAACCTAAGTCTTCACTATTGACAATTTCTGATGCCCATAGAATATTAGTGTAGGAGGAAACTCAATAGGCCATTGACTTACCGATTGCTAGGACAGCAATTGCCACAATCATAGTGACTATGCCCACACGCATGTTGACCTAGTACAAAATATAAATGCAAGAAATTATACAGTGCTTAGGGAGTGATCATTCTTTATCAACAGGGGGGTGGGCAAAACAATTTAATACATAGATCTATTTCACTACAGGCCTTGTTCATTTTAGGAACAAAGGAAGGACCTTCCTCCAAAGTACAGCCTATAGATGACAATGCAGCTTTGAGATTTAGAGTAGCACAATGTTTAGATTTGATACTCATGTATTCATCTTCAATTTGCTTTATGCCAAATAGGTCAACTCCTGACGTCAAGTATGGTTTGATTCAGGAACTACTTGGATACATTAATCAGGATTAAATCATTCAGTGGATTCTGTTGACATATGCAAGGAGGTCTAAATGGAGGAGGGGGGGGGTCTCCATGTCGCATGTCGATAGAAATGGCCATGTCGTATGTCACTAAGGAAAGACCCATGTCACTGGTGTCACTAAAGGAGTGATGTTTCATAACAAGGGGGTCAAAATATCTCAAGCACTCTAGCTAAGCCCCAGCAGTCAGCATCAGAAAAATATGTCTGTGTCCCTAGCCTTCATGTCGTGCCACTAAGCTTCATGTCACATGTCGATTTTAAGAAGAAATTGCCATGTAATATGTCGCTTAGGTTGCCATGTCACATGTCAATTTTAAGAAATGGCCATGTCGCCATGTCCAATTTAGGGGTCGATTCCCATATGCAAGGCATGGGAATCACATTCTTTGGATGAATGAATTGGAATGCTTATTCTTTGTAAGATCTGAGACCCCTCCTATTTAGCCATGTTTCAATGTAAACCATATTTTAAAAGTTATCTATCGTATAGAACAAATCGAATGATAGTAGAATATTGACTGTTGATGGCCATTATAAAGGACAGATTTATAGGGTCAAACCAACGTCATCCACGCCATTTTGAATGCTGCGTAGTAATTTAATGTTATCATCTTCTTCTTTTTTTGATTTTTACGAAATTAGGAAAATAATCAAAAGATATAAATTTAGATAAGCAGTTTATATCTATTTATTAATGTTAGTATATCCGATGTTTGGGAGAAGAAAATTGATTTCCCTAAAAATGAGTCAGAATGTTCACAAATGATATATTTGACTTCCTAGCTGTTCCATTCCCCCTAATTCCTTCCAATTTTGCTCTAATTTGATTTTATTGACCAACATTTGGTCATTTTGGAATTAAAAGTGTGCACGCTTTATTCCCCCCATTGGAAATACACTAGAAAAGCCAATGGTTGGGAGATATTGATTGATTGATTGATTGATTTATTATTGGCACAAAGTTCTCAATACACATTAAGTCTTTCAACAGTCGCCATTGGCTGTACATAAGCCATCTAATACAGTTCATACATTATCAACAAACATAGTGTAAATAACAGTTCATTTCAGGTTCACGGATATGCTGTGACTTGGAAAGTTTAAGTTCAGTTTGGATCCCTTTGTGACCTATTAACACATATTGATGACATTTAATTGACTTCTATGCTCTAAATATTATACTTTTACAGTGTTTGGAATACATTTAAGTAAGATTTAGAATTTGAAGAAAAATCGGATATACCCACTTTAAATAGGGGAGATAAATGGCTTCGCGATAGCCCGTCATAAACCGCCATAGTTCCTGGGACTACTTTGTGGAAGAAGCTTGATATGGAGTAATGAGGTTCTGAGGTTTCAACCTCATTAGGCCAAATAAAAATAAAAGTTTGTTTCAGGTAACATGGGGAGAAACTCTAGGGTCGGTATAGGTCGGATTTGTGGTTTTTTTTACTTTTTTTTTTTACATACCCTAAAATTGACCCAAAAAAGAGTGTAAAAATGGAAAGATTTTTTCAGAATATTTGTAAACCAAAAATTTACCCCCAAAAAAGTGTAAAAATATTTAAAAAAATCTTTAAAATTGCATAAAAAAACGTAGGGTCGGCCCTGTTTAGATAGGGTCGGTCGGGTGACCTGAAACAAACCTTTTTTTTATACATCTGACTAGGAATGGTGCTACTCTATGTATCTAATCAGTGTATGTATCTAATTTATTTGTTTGTGCTATGTGTATAAACACATGTTCATGGCATAGGTGATGCCAATGTAAATTTCAACTATGCCCGACTTATGGTATTTAGACTTACCCTTTCTCCTTTGCCCCAAAAGGGGTTGTGTGTGAATAAAAAAAAATTGAATTGAATTGAATTGATAGTATATCATGGATACAGACGATGTTAATGTTTTCGTTTTGCTATTCATTAAGATTCTAAATCATTCTAATTTTGCCAGAAAGTAAATGTAAGCTGAATATTCTATGAATGCACTATCAAAAAAAAGGGGGTTCGAATAAATACAGGGTGTTAATGAATTTAGATGAAACGCCAACATGGATGGGCCGAAAGGAGGGCCTGTGGTGCTAGATTCTATTCGTAAATTTGAATTCTGATAAAATTTAATACGAATCCATCCCCATATAGGATGGGTCTCAGATCTTACACTTAGGCCGTTTATATGCTAATAGTCTGCGAATATTATTTCTATGCTGACCATCTCGCCATAGCCGCCAGCAACAGAGACTACAACAATGCCCAGCGCCTCCTTCAGTATCTGGACAAGTGTAGTCACTGATGTTCACGTTTTAGGTTAATATTTAACACGGACAAAACCCATATTTTGTGGTGCGGAGGGGAGCAAGATGTCTTGGAATAATCAGCATATCATATATATATATATATATATATATATATATATATATATATATATATATACTCGACTGGCAAGACACGCTAGTGATGTTTAACTACCTGGGTCTGGTCATTTATGATATTATAGTGCAAGCCAAATGACTTATGAGCTAAAACAGAGTAAAAGAGGCTGTATATTTTTCCTCAAATTCTAATTCTCACTTAAATGTGTTCTAAATATTGTAACAGCGTATCATATTCATCACAAAACTATATGTTTTGACAACCATGCCTTGATCATGTTAATAACCAAAAAAAAATATTTTAAAAAACCAACCAAACCATTGAATGAGTCTTTATTATCGAACCAAGAAAGAACCTGTAAACTACCTCTGGGCCAGGTTCTGCCGTATTAAAGAGCCTGTTGAAGACCTACAGTAAATTCCTGCGTTTAACCAACATCTCGCATATAACCCGCCTCCAACTTTGGGAGAACTCTATAACCCGCACCTGGGGTATGAGAATTGTGAATTTAGTACTGTGTATAGTATGAAAAACCCTCGTATTACCCACACCTAGACTTTGAACATTTTATAGAACCCGCATTAAGGTGGTTCGTGTATAACCCGCAGATTATACTCGGGAATTTACGGCACAGCACTTTTCCCTGTATTCTGAAGGCATACACATAATGAAGACAGTTATACCTACCCATATCTGCCTCCCCCCCCCCCCCACCCGCTCACTGAGAATATGCATAGCAGGGAGACGTGGGGAGGGAGGGACAAGGAGTTTGCAGGGGAATGGGGAGGCATGGGGCAGGATAAGGAGGTGATGATATATCCCGGGGAATTGGGAGGGAATGGAAAATAGGTATAGGTCAGGAAAAGCAGAGGCAAATGGAAGGAGTCAGATGAAGGGATAGGTAAGGTATATACAGGGGAAGGGGATAGATAGTGAGAGGGATAGATATGACGATAGGCAAGGAAGGAGAGGCAGGGAAGGGATCGGTAGGGTGTAGGATAGGCAGCAAGAGCTTTCCACATGCCTGGGGCGAGTAAGGAGCCATCATCATCTCAAACTAGACTTATCATTCTCACCTGTCCAAAACTTTAGAAAAAAGGACAGGCCCGTAACTAGCCCTCTTCGCGGGGAGGTTCGTTTTTCGATTAGGTAGAACTAAATAAATTCAATGGTGGAATTTGGTGTATTTTCATTACAAAAGATACAAATAGTGACTCGATTTGTGCACAAAAATTATAATGGGCCATTTAGCACCATGGCTCATGCTTTCATGGTTTACCCTTGACAGACTTTAATAATGGCCCGATTTACTAAACGTAAACACTAGCATGGAGCTAACTGTCTCCACTTTCAGACCATCAGGGCCTGAGCGACCAACAAGTAAGTGCAGACCAGGATAAACAGAATGACTCTAAAGCTCGGACTCCACTAGGGCGACACAGCTACTTGCGAAACGGGGCGTTCTTTTAGGTCCTTTGTTCTCAAATAGATCGCCCTGTTTCGCCCTGAATGTCGCCCTGTTCCTAGGGATATTCAGGGGAACATTCAGGGCGAAACACAGTGAAACAGGGCGATATATTTGAGAACAAAGGACGTAAAAGAACGCCATGTTTCGCAGGTAGCTGCGTCACCCATGTGGAGTCCGGCCTATAAGCTTAGCAACGGTATTGGAGAAGTAAGTAACTGACAAGTGTGTAAAACTCCACTACAAACTGCTTCCAGCTCCACTTCAGGCAAGTTGTACAAATGAACTGGTATCCCTAATCAAGGCACTTAGAAGTTGTAACTAGTAGGCAGAGATGTCCAATCTGTCCAAGTCTTTATCTATGTTTAATTTGGGAAATGATTTAAAAAGGGTCTATATAGTTAACCTAGAAGACTGTGACAGTAGCTAAAGGTCAATTTAAAACAAATGGGAGCTAGAAAAAGAAAGGCAGTTCTGGTATTCTGTGCTTCACGAAGATTATTTTCCATACTAACATAAACCTTTTGATGCCCTGCAAGTGTTATATATATATATATATATATATATATATATATATATATATATATATATATATATATATATATATATATAATAGCACCCTACCTGGTCTTGTGGACGAGTGTTGTTGGAGGGTAGCTGGGTGAGGACCTGGGTCGGACTTGGTGACAAATGTGTCAGTGGTGGAGCTTAGAGGTAGATGGCTGAAAACAGTAGTGGTAGCTGGCGGTCCGGTGTTGAGAGTTGTTCAGAATTGAAGGCAGCTGGTCGTTTGGAGATGTTGTCCCGAGCGTAACTGGATTGTACTCAGTACTCTTGGCTTTATACCCTGCTTGTTGTGCCAGTAAAAAACTTACTGTATCACCTAGTACTGTAAACATATGACGTCAAAAGGGAGAAAAAGATCTGGTTGAAACACGTGGCTCAACATGTGAGAAGGTACCTTCGGGGGGGGGGGGGGGGGGGGGTTGTACTGGTTTTTGGCTACCAGGGGTACCAGGGGGCATCAGAATGTTGAAATAGTGGAAGACATGCCCAACTATTTTGTGCAGTCAACTCGCTTAAAACTCTGTCAGGTAGTATTAGGTACAATATACAATATGACGCACATCTGTATGACATACTCCCCAATTAGAGCCTAAGTACTCAATGAGAATGTCCTATGGTGCAATGCTACAATCGGCGGTATATCTGGTGTCAACAGAAAAAAGTTAGTTAAGAATATTACTGTGTATATAATTACCCCATAATTATATAAGTATAATGCTACCGGTATGATTAGTCACAGTTGGTTATATGTATTACTTAGGTTTATACTAAGCCTGGCCTGCTGGCTCTGTATGCCCCAGGTCAGGGTCAAGGTCTCCTTGTTCACTGGACCATAACCAACTAACAGGGATCCACACCTGTGTATTTTTTCTACCCAAATTGGTCAATCAATTATCTATTGTTGTTGTTTATCATCATCGTTTCAGTTAGGTCAGCTTTATACAAATCTTGATTAAGAATTGCGTAAAAACATAATTGACTAAGTGAAATTGCATTCGCATATATAAATGCAATTACCCCAAACAAGAGTTAAGCATACACGCCGTACCATCCTAATTACTTGTATCGATGTGTTACGTCATGTAAATTGAATGCTGACGTTATTTGGAAAATCATCTGATGAATAAATATACGCTTACAATTCAAACTCTTCGTAGTGACGCTCTTCAAGAATACATGTATCTCTTTCCTCTCATAATACCAGTGATAGAGCAGCAGCAGAGGGTGGCCTCAGAAGTGATTTAATTCATACAATTACTGAAAGCTACAACATGACTTTTCATCTTTTACAATGTCTCTGGATATGGAAAAGTGATGTTGTACAAATAATATCTCGTGCAGGCACATAGAAATCAACACTCCCATGTAATGTGTCACTTCAAATTTTGATCTTTTTTTTAAAGCTTGAAAACATAGAAACCAGACTTTGCTAGCACCGATATTGACCTTAGAAAAATTCTAATGGTACCTACCCCCCTGAATTGGATCCAAGGATCACAGTGAGACAACCCTCATGTTGCTAGGACAATTGGTTGCCTAGCAATGACCATTTTTGCATAGCAAATGGCCGTTTTGGAGCCAAGGAAATAATTGCACTAGGTATAATTCAAAGCATGTTGATTCTTGTACCATGTGCTCTCTTGAGACTCAACATTTTCATACAATGGTAAAAATTGATATTGTATTAATGATATAATCCATACTAGAATGTAAAGAAATTAGAATATAACACAGTTGATAAATAGGTGCAGTAATAAGTTCCACTCTCATTTCAGAATTGGTGAATGTCAAATAATTCTAATGTGCCTTATAATTGATAAAATGTAAAGTCCAGTGATGCTAAGAGCCTGCTGTTAGTGCAGTCGATTATTTAGCAATAATAGATCTGGTTAGCAACCAATGCTGGGAACTACATTCATAGACACATATGATACAAAGTGGATATTGATTTAGTCAGAATTAGTAATCAGTGGATTGACTTTTTATATTTAAGATTATTTGGAATTTTTCATAAGTATCTTGTTGTCATGCAACAAGAAATATGCCTGGCAACATTCATTTATTCTTAGCAGCAACAGGATTTTCTTCAGAGCACTGCATCATTGATATCCATCAATCAGCCATAACACAATTGTACCTAGCCGCTCAAAATCATCATTATAAATCCCTACAAAAGATTTTGATGGCAACCACATTGTACATCCAAGTGCTACAAAACTTCACAGAAATAATATGGGACCATTCAGACCCATGTACAGACTGCTAGAGTAGTGTTTTAAGGAATCCGGTTAAACCGGTTATGATGTGCCTGTAAAGTATGCAGGAGTCATCAAGGCTACCTTGGAGAATATTTCTGTAGTGTGTTGAGGAGGGGCAGGGGTATCCTGGGCAAACTTCCTGAGAAATTCTGGTAATAATATATGGAGGGGAACCCAGTTTACAGGATTACAGGAAGGGGAAAATCTAGGGATGCATTTCAGAGAATTTCTAGAGGCAATTTGTGCAGCGTGTGGAGATATTATGGGCAGATATTAAATTACTGTTAAGGTGTAGGGGATCAGTGATCTCCATGCCTGAGTGGTAGGCCTGCAGGGGTGACTCGCTTGGGTAGTCACTGCTCCCCTCCTGTACCGATCCAGTAACGTGGAAAGCGTGAAGGTAGAAGCAACTGTGGTGTAGCAGTTAACATTTCTGAATCTGGATAGGGCGGCCTGGGTTCGATTCCCAGCAGTTCTATAAAATGCTTTTCACCTATACCTGACCCCCGCAGGGGTAAAACTGCTGTGTTGAATCGGGTAGTATGTTGACTATATGGTTGGAGCATTCCAACTTGCCGGAGATTGGCCACCTACTGGTGGTTGGTAGTTGGAGGAATAGGCTGGGAAGAGTTGGTCCCGAATACGGGCAGCTGGAGTTAAGCATGGAGTCTGGTCAATGATGGGTTAGATGGGTACGGTGCAAATTTATGCTGAAGCTGATGAGGTGTAGTCTAGGAAATCAGTAAATGCCTGAGTGGTAAGCTCGCTATGGTAGCCACTGCACCCCTCCTGTAACAATCCAGTAATGTAGAACACATATAGGTGGACAGCCAAGGAACTGTGGTGTTATAGT